>CM042402.1:5045518-5278018 GCA_023634145.1 Thymallus thymallus | reverse complement strand
ACAATGGGGAGAGCTTTTGTGTGTGAGTAACTCCAGCGTGACAATTTACCTAGAGTAGAGCCATGCTCAGTGACAGTCATTAGTTTTTCCACTGTTTATTCTTCTTGTACAAGGTAGGATATAATGTAGACTTATAGACCATTGTACAGTCAACACTTTTTTTTTGTAGAAAGGTATTCAATATGTTCTGATCACCCAAACATAAGAAATCACATTTTCTGGATGTATGTGTGTATGGCATTTTATTCTTACTCCCCTCGATTTATGTATTGTCAGTGCAGAAATAACTTGTTGGATTACTTGTCTAAAAGTGTCTTAAGTTGTTCATATTGTTTTAAAAATCAACGTTTCTCCTGCACGGTTCATGTCTGACCCCTAGTGGTGGGAGATCATAACTGCAGAGAATTCACAAATCTCTATTCTGTCAAAAAAATAATACATGAATAGTCTGTGTACAAATACGATAGTAAATATTCGACCAAACTTGTAAAGCACTGACCCACCTTTATATCGAATGTGTATCTAACATTCACACCATGCATTGTAATGATATCTAACTCCTCACTCTGACAAAGGATTTGTGTCCTGCTTTAGGTACCGGCGCCTAATATTATAAAGTCTGCTGGGATAGACTACTCTTCTCTCTTCCTCAGGTTTCTTACTTTTCTCTTCCAAAACATGTTTTCCTTCGTAGGTCTATGTTCTGCTGAAGTTTAGTATGTAAATGATGCTCTACAAATAAACATTGAATTAAATTCAGACACATTATTTGTTTTAATAGAACCTAGACCACTTGTCAGGGGAATTGTGTGACCAAATCAGTATTACTGTCTGATTGACAGTCAAAGCAAATAGAGGAGGTTGGTACACTCACATGGGAAGAACTAAGTCTTTCAATTAAGACCTAGACCACCAGGTGAGGGGAGTTCCTTACTAATCAGTGAACTTAAATCATCAAATAAGTACATGGGAAAAGCAGGTGTACAAGGGAAAAACGAAAAAACCTGCAGACACTCGGCACTCCGTGGAATGAGTTTGACACGTGAACTAAGGAAATGTGGCTGACGTGCAAACCAATATTTAATATCAGAAAAGGTAAAGGTTCGGGTCAGGGTTAAGGATTTGGTTAAGGTTAGGGTTATGCCTTCTCATGATGTAACCATTTACAGTTCAAAAGTTAGTCTGGTAAATAAGCAAAAGGAACATGATTAAACAACGTGTCTGTTTGTTTACAGATGTATGCAGATATGTATGCAACAATGTATAGGGTACTGTTTTTGTAAAAGCATATTCATAATGTAACATTTCAAATCACAGGTTCTATGGCAATATATAGGGAAACAGTCGCGAGGCAGATATACAGATTAAAAATAAACAAAAGCCATGTGTATTAAATATTTAAGTTTCGCTAGTTTTGAAATAGGATTACAGTAAAACAAATATTTCAGTTCCATTCCATTGATGGCTGTCACTTTATAAAATGCTACAGACTAGTTAAGGCTACTGACCAAGTTCACAACTGACAAAAAACACTCACAAATAAAAGTTAGCCAAAGACCAGGGTGCAGGCACGTGCACAGATAGTGCTCTACATGTGCAGATCACACGCCACTTTGCCGTTCCGGTCTCCAACGTGCCCTGTTGGGTGGTGGAATAATTTCCCCACAAAATATTTCTGTCATTTATGTTCGCAACACACTGCCCGCAACCACCCATCGTCAAGTTCGCCACCCCGTCCGTTGGTTGAGCCTGTTGATCTGCCCTGTACTGAATTTGCGCGCGCCTGGTTGCGCTTTCACCCACACGGCTCGTGCCCTGTATGAAGATTTCGCACGACCGGTATCCAAACATGCATGGTTTGAGAGATGGGGTCACCGGTCGAGTGTGTGTAGTTAGCTACGTAGTTTCAGTGGTGTAAAGTACTTAAGTATTTTTGGGGGGTATCTGTACATTACTTTACTATTTATATTTTTGACAACTTTTACTCCACTACATTCCTAGAGGAAATGATATACTTTTTACTCCATACATTTTCCCTGACACCAAAAAGAGTGCTCGTTACATTTCAAATGCTCAGGCAGGACAGCAATATGGTCCAATTCATGCACCTATCAATATAACGCATTGTCATCCCTGTTGCCTCTGATCTGGCGGACTCACTAAACACAAATACTGTGTTTGTAAAGGATGTCTGAGTGTTGGAGTGTTCCCCTGTCTGTCTGTAAAAATACAAAATAAAATGGTGGAATTTTATGTATAGTATTTACTTTTACTCAAGTATGAAAACTGAGTACTTTTTCCACCACTGCCTAGTTTAAATATCAACAGTGCTGCTACAAAAGCATAGCATTTGATTAACACTTGATTTAGCCGACATCATCATCAATATTGGGTCTGGTTGGCTGATATGCGCAGCAGAGAGGCAGAAAGACAGAGAGGTCAACCACACTCACTAAAAGAAAAGGAGCTAGCCAACTAGCAGATTTACATCAATCATCAATATCATTGGTCGGCTGATAGTCCACCCTCTTTTCCTGATGTCAATCATGTCTTTAGGAGACACTGTAACTAGCATGCTTACAACTTGTGATGAGTGGGTTGCAGAAATAAATAGGCCAATGCTCTCAGTCCTTGACTTGGGATGAAAGTGCAGGAGCTGTCTTTCCAAGTCGGTCCATGAGACTATGTTCAGTCTGAGACTATAAATGACATTATGCTATAGACCTGATTATTCACTGTTAATGGTTCATACACATTTCATAAATGACATTATGCTATAGAGACCTGATTATTCACTGTTAATGGTTCATACACATTTCATAAATGA
The DNA here is from genome assembly GCA_023634145.1 of Thymallus thymallus. Classification (NCBI taxonomy): domain Eukaryota; kingdom Metazoa; phylum Chordata; class Actinopteri; order Salmoniformes; family Salmonidae; genus Thymallus; species Thymallus thymallus. The sequence continues at coordinate 5,275,191 of CM042402.1, read as the reverse complement.
CATTATGCTATAGAGACCTGATTATTCACTGTTAATGGTTCATACACATTTCATAAATGACATTATGCTATAGAGACCTGATTATTCACTGTTAATGGTTCATACACATTTCATAAATGACATTATGCTATAGAGACCTGATTATTCACTGTTAATGGTTCATACACATTTCATAAATGACATTATGCTATAGAGACCTGATTATTCACTGTTAATGGTTCATACACATTTCATAAATGACATTATGCTATAGAGACCTGATTATTCACTGTTAATGGTTCATACACATTTCATAAATGACATTATGCTATAGAGACCTGATTATTCACTGTTAATGGTTCATACACATTTCATAAATGACATTATGCTATAGAGACCTGATTATTCACTGTTAATGGTTCATACACATTTCCATGACTTTTAACCACATTTTCATGACTATTATTATAGCCTACATGGAACAGTAAGCATTATTGACACTGGAAGGCTGCTGTGTCTGATCCCATGTAGACGTAACACCTCCTGAGGTTGTGCCCTTGATCAAGGCAAGGAACTTAACCCCACACAAAGTAGAACTGCACTGTTAGTAACATGTTGTCAACATGTGGTCAACCCTCCATCTGGAGAGCTGCTGGGTGTGCAGACTTGGCATTTGATCCAGCCCTGAAACACCCAAGTCTGTTCATCAAGGTCCTGTTGAGCAGCTGATGTTTAGGCTACAATGTGGTTAGACCAGGGCTTGAACAAAAGCCTGCACACCCAGTAGCTATCCTGGAGGATGGTTGCCACCCTGATATAAAATATCGCAACATTACAACCAAATCTTTATAAAATTATTACCTCATTCAATGAATCAGGGATCAAATGGATAAGGCAGGCTACTTCTATACTTCAAATATAAGGTATCTAACTAGACATGTTTATATATACGGTATCTAACTAGACATGTTTATATATACGGTATCTAACTAGACATATTTATATATAAGGTATCTAACTAGACATGTTTATATATAAAGGTATCTAACTAGACACGTTTCAGGGGAGATCTATGCGCAGCAAGTTATTTGTCAATTATGATATTCTTAGAATATTGTCAACATTGTTGCAATTACAATAGAGGGGAATCCCAGCTTTCCAACAGCACATATTCATTTTGACCCCCAACATGTTGGGTTATTAGATTTACCCCAAAAGTGGGTTATTTCTAACTTTATTGCTGGGTTATTGTTATTCATGTATTTCTGACCCAGCAGTGGGTTATTTCTAACTTTATTGCTGGGTTTTTGTTATTCATGTATTTCTGACCCAGCAGTGGGTTATTTCTAACTTTATTGCTGGGTTATTATTCATGTATTTCTGACCCAGCAGTGGGTTATTTCTAACTGTATTGCTGAGTTATTGTTATTCATGTATTTCTGACCCAGCACTCTTTTTTTCTACCTTCTCTCTATTACATAATATGTTAATTTTCTAAAGGTTCAAATACTTCTAACCATAACAGTCAATGTTACAACGTTACTACACAGTCTACGAAATTCTTAAAATTACATATGGCCAATCATGACCAAATTGTAGATAAAATACAAAATGTTTATTTTCAGATATTAATTTCAGCTACAAAATTAAATCATGCAAAAGAAACACACAAATACACAAAAACTTTAGACACACAATACATCTTTTTTAAATCCCAGCAGCCAGTTATAGCTGAGGAACGGGGCTGAAAAAAAGCAAACCCTGCTCCCCTAACCCCTACCAGGTATCCATTCTCAACATGAATTTATGTAAAACAAAAACAACCATGAAACATAATGTATTCTGCTCTAGAGTCTGCCCATTCATGATGGTGCATGCCAGGGAGTAGAGGTTATTGTCTCAGAGAGTCAGAACAAAGGGTTCGGGTCTCTTGTTCACCTGGTGGAGATATTCAGCCATATTGGTTCCAGCCTGGGGATTAGAGAATCACCTTACAAGGGAGGGAGCTTTTAACTGCTTGGACCGCAAGCCTCTCCAAACAGGGCATTACTGCAGTGGCGTAACTCTACACAATAATTTGTAATATTATCAAACATAAACAAACAAACACTGATAAATCAAACATACCTTCTAGGACCCTAAACAAATCAGGACAGCGTGGTTTTCAAATGGCTCCCAAAAGCGTCAAACAAATCACTAGGAGTGCAATGACACCGCCACAGCCTATACACAATTATTTGAATAATTGAATGGATGTTTTGGGCACAAAGGTGATGACTAGTGTCTTATTAGGCATTTTCTAATAGATAGATAGATAGATAGATAGATAGATAGATAGATAGATAGATAGATAGATAGATAGATAGGTACTTTATTGATCCCGGGGGGGAAATTTCATTGTCAAGCAGCTACAACAAAACACAGGGCAGGTGCAAAATGCCACAACGAAAGTACACAAAAGACAGATACACGGTACATGATACATAGAGCGGCGGTATGAAAAACTATAGAAATACAAGATATCTGGAGTGCAAAAAAAATTAAAAATAAAAGCATACACAATAATATGATTTCTCTATGTGGCCGTGTATGGAAATGTACTTTACCTGCAATACCAAAGCAAAACTGTAGCAGCAGTTGAAACCGTGGTTCTAGACCGGAAACCCCTGGCCCAAGTCAGGGGACCCCACATTAATTAGGGTCCCCTGGGAACCAACCTCCTATCCTGTCACAAGTATATGTGGCATATCTGTTATATCCGCGTGAGGGCGCTAAAATCCTAAGAAAATATAGTTTAACGACATTCATGAATGGAATGTCAACATCAACATGTAATTCCAGAAAACTATTCAGTAGCCATATCAATGTCCTCTGTCTATTGTGCCCTAGTTAGAATATTACCTGAAACTCATAGTTTAACTACAATATACATTTTGACAATTTTAGAGGTGAGTAAACGAGGGCTCGAACATAAAACGATTTATCCGATTGAAACGGGGCCAAAATGTCATGCGTCGTAGGGGGCGGTGTTTTAAACGTCACTGATATACGGCTTGTCACAGCTTCTCACACTTGAACGCAGACAGCGAATGGGTCGAGAAATAAAACCAATTCTGGTCCAGCGTTGTCTTTGGCATGAGAGAGCGAGATTTGTAACATTTGTTGCATTGAAAAAAAAAAAAAGGGGCCCTGTATGGACGAGTGATTGCAATATATGCAAAGGAAGGAAGACATCACACACACACACGTGCGGGAGTTAGTTAGCTGATCTTCCCCAGCGGGTAGGTGAGCATCACATCATCCAATTATGCATCATCTTGGCTTCTTGGTCTGTCGTGGTAGACGCTAGCTAGTTCACGGATGTACAATTTAGCTGACTGTTCTCAATGTTACATGTCACTAGTATGAATAGGCTTTGCTAAATGTGCGGTCGCATTGTGAATGGGCTAGCTAACAGAGCTAGCTGACGTTAGCTGCTACCTCAATAATAGATTAAAGGAGCCTAATATTACTCCGTATTAAGGACCTTGCATGTTCTGTTTGGATGCGAATTGGCTCTGGGAGCCTAAACGGCCAAATACTCAATTAAAACGGAATCAATTCACAATTGCTGTACGGGTCAAGAAACATCAGTCTACTTTCATATCACATCAAATAATTGCCCAAAATGTGGTTATTGTACACTGTTTTGCCCGGTATTAAAGGAAATATAATATTTTGGCATTGTCATTTCAGAAAATGTAATTAATATCTACAGTAATAGTTGAATGGTAGTGTTTAACTATATCCCCTCCATTGTATTGACCCACACACAATTGTTGTTGACCATACTTTTTATTGGTCAACAACAAGGAGCCGCTCTGGTCAAATTGACCGTCCGTCAGTTAACGCACCAGGCACAGAGACACTCAAATTGACTGGGACTGAATTTGACAACTGATTTGTTGGCCACAAACATATTATATGTAGTTCCTTTAACAAATTTGCAGCTGGCAGTATTTTTCAGTGAAAAGACGGTTGTGGCATCTGTCTTCCGCTTAAACATTGGTGTTCGGAGACGGAGATCGATAATTAGCACAGATTCATAAATCCGAGAGCGAAATACTTACTCGTCTCTAACATGTAGGCTCAGCATCCCCGAACATCCCATTACAAGTAAAAATGTTGAACAAACCTAATTTCAACTTACTTTGCTGCTGGTCCACCAATGTTTTCCCTATGTTGGAGGTATTCTGATACAAGATATCCACAAGGCAGCATTATCAACCCGACCTTCAGTACGCTGGTCTGTATATTTTTCTTTTGTATTTCCGGTTTGTGTTTTCTATACTGACACAAATTTCATGGGACAAACACTTGCACAATATGGCCTACACTTCCAGTTGAATGCGAGGAAATGTACCTCTGACTATGTTCGGTTACATATGGCTATTGTTTTCAAATTGTGCTATGAGTTTAAAGATTGAAAATACAAGCAACAGAACCTAAGGGCACTGCAAAAAGTCAGGTAAACCTCACCTCCACCAGGACCAACAGCATGTACAGTGCATTCGCAAAGTATTCAGACCACTTAACTTTTTCCACATTTTGTTACGTTACAACCCTTATTCTAAAATGTATTAAATTACATTTTTCCCTAATGAATCTACACACAATACCCATATTGACAAAGCAAAAACAGAGTTTTAGAAATGTTTGCAAAGATATAAAATCAGAAATACTTTATTTACATAAGTAGTCAGACCCTTTGCTATGAGACTTGAAATTGAGCTCTGGTGCATCCTGTTTTTATCGTTCATCCTTGAGCTGTTTCTACAACTTGATTGGAGTCCACCTGTGGTAAATTCAATTGATTGAACATGATTTGGAAAGGCACACACCTGTCTATATAAGGTCCCACAGTTGACAGTGCATGTCAGAGCAAAAACCAAGCCACGAGGTCAAATGAATTGTCCGTAGAGCTCAGAGAGAGGATTGTGTTGAGGCACAGATTTGGGGAAGGGTACCAAAACTTTTCTGCGCATTGAAGGTCCCTAAGAACACATTGGCCTCCATCATTCTTAAATGGAAGAAGTTTGGAACCTCCAAGACTCTTCCTAGAGCTGGCCGCCCGGCCAATCTGAGCAATCGGGGGAGAAGGGCCTTGGTCAGGGAGGTGACAAGAACCCAATGGTCATTTTGACTGAGCTCCAGATTGGAGAAACTTCCAGAAGGACAACCATCTCTGCAGCACTCTACTAATCAGGCCTTTATGGTAGAATGGCCAGATGGAAGCCACTCAATAAAAGGCACATGACAGCCCGCTTGGAGTTTGCAAAAAGGCACCTAAAGGACTCTATGAGAAACAAGGTTCCCTGGTCTGATGAAACCAAGATTGAACTCTTTGGCCTGAATGCCAAGCAGCACTTCTGGAGGAAACCTGGCACCATCCCTACGGTGAAGCATGGTGGTGGCAGCATCATGCTGTGGGGATGTTTTTCAGCGGCAGGTACTGGGAGACTAGTCAAGATCGAGGCAAAGATGAACAGAGCAAAGTACAGAGAGATCGTTGATGAAAACCTGCTCCAGAGCACTCAGGACCTCAGACTGGGGCGACGGCTCACCTTCCAACAGGACAACGACCCTAAGCACACAGCCAAGACAACACAGGAGTCTTGGCTGTGTGCTTAGGCTGTGTACTTATCTAAATGTGATATTTGATTTACTCTATTTTAGAGTAAGGCTGTAATGTAACAAAATGTGGAACATTTTCAGGGGTCGGAATACTTTCCGAAAACAATGTACAATCGTTAAAGTGTAAATATTTTATTAAACTTTCTGGGTTGTCGAGATGCGTTGTTTTTAGGCAGACTTATTTCAGACTGAATATCCATTGGGGAACCATGTTAACAGTCTGTTTAGGCAAAGGCACTACGCTGTCTTGCGTTTGTTTTCCATAAACAAGCACTGTAACATGGAAATATGTTAATGTGGAGACCCTAACCCTATAGGGCAGGCCTCCAACCCGCTTCCGGGAGATCTACCCTCGTGTAAGTTTTTACTCAAACCCCAGTTCTAACTAACCTGGTGCAGCTTATCAACCAGCTTATGTATTATACTGAACAAAAATATATAAACGTAAGATGTTGGTTTCATGAGCTGAAATAAAAGATCCCAGAATTTTTCCACATGCACAAAAAGCTTATTTCTCTCAAATTTTGTGCACAAATTTGTTTACATCCCTGTTAGTGAACATTTCTCCTTTGCCAAGATAATCCATCCATTAAACAGGTGCACCTTCTGCTGGGGACAATTCAAACCACTCTAAAATGTGCAGTTTTGTCACAACACAATGCTATGGATGTCTCAAGTTGAGGGAGCTTGCAGTTGGCATACTGACTGCAGGAATGTCCACCAGAACTGTTGCCAGAAAATGTAACGTTAATTTCTTTATGTGAAATGTCAGAATAATAGTGATTTATTTCAGCTTTTTATTTCTTTCATCACATTCCCAGTGGGTCAGAAGTTTGCATACACTCAATTAGTATTTGGTAACATTGCCTTTAAATGGTTTAACTTGGGTCAAACGTTTCAGGTAGCCTTCCACAAGCTTCCCACAATAAGTTGGGTGAATTTAGGCCCATTCCTCCTGACAGAACTGGTGTAACAGTCAGGTTTGTGGGCCTCCTTGCTCGCACACACTTTTTCAGTTCTGCCCATAAATTCTCTATAGGATTGAGGTCAGGTCTTTGTGATGGCCACTCCAATACCTTGACTTTGTTGTCCTTAAGCCATTTTGCCACAACTTTGGAAGTATGATTGGGGTCATTGTCCATTTGGAAGACCCATTTGCGACCAAGCTTTAACTTCCTGACTGATTTCTTGAGATGTTGCTTCAATATATCCACAACATTTTCCTTCCTCATGATGCCATCTATTTTGTGAAGTGCTTGTACGTAAGCATTTCACGGTAAGGTCTACACCTGTTGTATTTGGCGCATGTGACATAACATTTTGATTTGATCTGACTGCTGCTCTGACTAGTAAGTGTTTATCAAGGATAAGGGAGAGAGCATGCAGAAGACGTCTGTCTAGAACTAAAGAGGGTTGATTGCAGCTATCTCTGTCATTCATCAAACTGCCTTCAATAGCTATTGTTTCAATGTGACGAACTCCTTAAAGGTAACGTCAGTGCATCAATGGAGTGAAGAAGCACACTGTCTTTTTAAAAGGATCTTGCCAGAAGCTGTTGTAGAAGCTTGCAAATGTTATTCTTTCACTACTCTGAGGAATTCTGTTCAAGGATGGATTAGTATTCTAGCCTATATGATAAATAAATGGAATACTGAATATGTTGTAATGGCATTTCTCATGATGACTTCATGTTCTGCCACTCCTGTCAGCATTCAGCCTAGTGCTCATTCTGAGGTCTGGTGACTGTGTGTGTGTTCTGAGTCTCCCTGATCTAGTAAATGCTCTGTCATCTAATGACAATGTCAGTGTTGGTTAATAACATCACCTGTCCTGAGATTTTACTGAACTCTATAATTAAGTTCCCACAGAATGTTAGGGTTGTGTTGTGGGCTTTTTCCCCCCCATCTCCCCCTACACTATAAGATAGTCTTGTCAGTCAAAGCATCTTGAAGAAGACTCAAAGTGCAACTTGTTTCTGAGGTGAAAGTTTCAGCTTTTATCAACGTTTCGTCTCACGAGAAAGATCTTCTGAAGTTGGCAAGTTACTTTTGATTTTCAACCTGTACAGAGTTTGGTGCATATTAGACAATGTGGAGTTCGGCGGCATTGTTATTTGTCAGATACAGAATATTACAACGGTTTCTACAGTAGGCTGAGAACTAAGTGGGTGTTGTGTCCTTTCGGCTGTGTGTCTAGCCTACGTCTACAGCATAGCGCTGCTTTCAGCGGATTTTGAGGTAACTTTATGCACACACCGTAAAGACTTTGAACGTTCCGCCATCTCTCTTCATTTTTCAGTCATCAAATTGCGTAGATAAACTTTTACCAGAGTATTATGGAGGCCAGGCTGCAACTTGTTACTGTCTGTGCCAGGCTGACTTCATAATGATTTACTTTCTCTCATAAAGATGTGGTTTATGTCTCAACATATTGCTGGTTAGAGAAAGTCATCCTTGTGCACATTGCATGCATAAACAGCACTCATTTAAGTTACTGTAGTGTCTAACTAACTTTAGGGCGGCAGGTAGCCTAGTGGTCAGAGCGTTGGGCCAGAGCGTAACTCTAATCCCTGAGCCGACAAGGTGAAAACCTGTCGGTGTCCTTGAGCAAGGCACTTAACCCTAATTTGTGCCTTACTACTATGGCTGTCCCTGTAGGTAGGCCGCCATTGTAAATAAGAATTTGTTCTTAACTGACTTGCCTAGATAAATGAAGGTTAAATAAATAACTCTGCTGCCTTCCACTGCCTTTTCCCCCTAGATGTCCTGTCCATGTGTTATGATAGCCAACATTCCATTGAATAACCTCTAGCAGACTGAGTTTTTTTTTTTCCTGCTGATTATCATACACTTTCTCTGAGTTCCTGGAGTTCTATCAAGAGTTTCCTAATGACTCTGCAGGTAAAGGTTGTTAAGCCTGGTCCCAGAGTTGTTTGTTCTGTCGCAGGCTAGTTAAAGGTCCAATGCAGCATTTTTTATCTCAATATCAAATAATTACTGGGTAACAATGTTTTTAAATTTAAAAAATAAATAAAAAGTTATACATTTAAACATAAATGATAAAAAAAAAATATATATATATACATACACACACACACACACACACAAAGTATGTCAAATAGATGTATATATTTAAATAAACAACCACAAGATTAAAAACTAGAGTCAGGGAGAACCTAAAATTCCAAGAATGTCCTTTTCATGACGCCCCCATTTTTTTTGTGCTAATTGTGTAGAATAGCAGGAAACTAGCTTTAAAACTGTCAAATGTTCTCTCCGTACCATGGCAAAAGGTCTAGAATTTGTTCGGTCGGGGACGCTAACTGAAAAATCCTAGTGTAAACACTTCTGATGGCACTGCTGATTGCACTGTTTGACAGATCAGGACTCGTATCCGCAAAGCATCTCAGTGTAGGAGTGTTGATCTAGGATCTGTCCATAAATCCATATAATCTGATTAACCTTATGATCTAAAAGGCTAAACTGATCATAGATCAGTACTCCTGAGACACTTTGTGGATAAGGGCCCAGGCAGGCCAAATATCCATCCCACCAAAACAGGCTGAAATGTCAGGTGTTCTTTTCAAACCGCTCCTACACTAAAAGGGCATTATCATTTTATTTTTTATTTCACAGTATTATTCCAACCTCATAGTGTAAAAATATACACTGAGTGTACAACACATTAGGAACAGTGATGGGGCACTTTCAGGTTTTGGTGACCTCGTCCCTAGGCTAGTCAGCACACAAAGTTCCACACAGAGCCGGTAGCTGGATGTGACTAGTGTTTTGGTATTCCATCCATGTGGCCTGTTGGTTTCCCGTCTCTATGTTCAATTAATAACCTAAATATGTGTCATCTTTTACATCATAGTCCCAAACTCTAGTTTCTCTATGCAGCAGCGTAGCCTACACACAGGTCAGAAACCAGGATCCTGGCAGGCAGGCAGACAGACAGACATGCAGTCAGGCTGGCTGGTATTGACTAGAGCAGGGCAGACTGACTGATCCCACCCTTATCTATATGTGGTCTAAAAATAGCCTCTGGACTCTAAGACAGAGACATGCCTGGGCATTGTTAACCTTTTCACTACTTTACTTTGTCATCCTGAGAATGAGTCAGCCCTGCACAGTATTATGGGTATTTAGGACATCAATATCAAATCATTTCTGGGCAACAATAAAGTCCCTTACTGTAATTGTTTTCAATTAAATTGTAATTTAGAAGAGAGAAGTGTTCTTATTGGTCTAACTAATTTACCGCCTGGTGATGTCACCAGGCAGGCCAAAACAGGCTGAAAACGGCTCTTACACTAAAAGGGCTTTATTTTTATTTTTAATATTTCACAGTATTATTCCAACCTCAAAGTGTAGAAATATGCACTGTGTACAAAACATTAGGAATGCTCTTTCCATGACCAGGTGAATCCAGGTGAAAGCTATGATCCCTTATTGATGTCACTTGTTAACCCCTTCATTTACACTGATTGAAGTGGATTTGAGACAGATTTTAAAGAAGGAATTTTAAGCCTTGAGAGAATTGAGACTTGAATTGTGTGTGTCTGACATTCAGAGGGTGCCTTTTGAACGGGGCATGGTAGAAGGTGCCAGGCACACCGGTTTGAGTTTAAAGAACTGCAACGCTTCTGGGTTTTTCACCCTCAACAGTTTTCCGTGTGTATCAAGAATGGTCCACCACCCAAAGAACATCCAGCCAACTTGACACAACTGTGGGAAGCATTGGAGTCAAAATGGGTCAGCATCCCTGTGGAATGCTTTTGACACCTTGTAGAGTCCATGACCTGATTAATTGAGGTTGTTCTGAGGGCAAAAGGGGGTGCAACTAGGACTTGCTGTGACCGTATTACCTCCATACTGGCATTCATGAGTCACGGTAATCTCCTTTTTATGCACTCTGGACATGTGTTGGTAGCACCCAAACACAGTATCTGCTTTTAAAACTCACCTCACTGTGATGATCAATTTGAAGAAAGAAGTTCAACAGCAGGTTGAAACAGAGTGTAAAACATAGTCGTTGTGTATGTGTCAAATCCTAACAATGAAATGGACAGCGCTTTCTAAGGTGATAATTAATTCAAAACAACCATATGCATAATGACCATATGCATAGGCTTATGGGCCCAAGCCTGAGAAAAAAAAACACCTGAATTAAAATGATTGTATTCCTTTATCCAGCGCCCAGAGGGTCTGTCAACAGTTTAGTGAAATACTATGTTTCGTTGTGAAAACATGTTACTATCGATGGTCAAGAACAGATTTCACTAGGTTTCCCAAATTAAGCACTGGGTAGCTGCAGGAACAAGGTTGGAGAGCTCATGGCATAGCTCCTCAAACAGTGGTTGATGCATATAGGAAAATAAGTGTTCTTTATATTTATTTCTCAGCTGCGCATATTAAGCACATGCTCCACTATAAAACCGAAGTAGCCTACAGAACGGACTGGCAGGAAAGCACGCAGCCTCCATTCACTATTCCAGTACATACTGATGACATGTCTTTTTACCCCTGGCCCCCCCCCCCCCCCCCGGCCCATAATGATAATGAGCCATACTAAATCAAAACTAATTCTACATGTTAGTAAAGACAACATTACATTGAGAATAGTCTGATGGGTGAACATATGATCACTTGATGAGAGAACAGCTGTGCAGCCTGAGGCAAGGAACAGGGCAAGCTTTCTCAACTCATCAATAGCCTTTAGTCCCATCATGCAGCCTGTATATGTTTTGATTTCTAAGACGAGGTCTGCATCATTCACAACTAAAGTTGCCAAATAACTCTTAGCTGAATAAAATACATAGGCTATTTTTAGATAAGTTCAATTGTATTCTTCTTACTATGAAATTATGTAATCTAAAATGCCATGGGACTTATAAGCATATCTTGTCAGCTAAATGAACAAGCCTATGGCAGGGAGAAGAGCCAAATAACAGAGGAGGCCAACTCGTATTCTGTTCTGAAATACATTTTCTTCATAACATAGTGTTTCTTTTAGACCTGACCAAAATAAATAATGGATTTATTGTGATGGTGTATATTAGATTGATTTATTAGACTTTTTAAATATAGATGTTCCAAAGGCTCGCATCAGCAGCTTGTATACAGATTGTATGTGTGGCGGCCTGGAGATGCTAAATGCATTTATGTTAACAGTCAAATACAGTGAGACAGGCAGTCTTTTGCATGACCGTAACCGCTTGACAAAATGTCATGACCGAGGTGCAACTCAGTATTCGGAAGGTGTACCTAATGTTTTGTCCACTCAGGAGAATCACATTTTTGACTGCACTGGGCCTTTAATGTTTCCATATACTCAGCAGCTGCTGCTTAATCTCTTGGATATGTTTACCTTCTACACCTTAATTTAACCATATGATTCAGTAGTCTGGGCTGTGTTCCATATGGTCTACCTGTGCTGGCTGGCTACCACTCCCACCCAGCTCCACACCTAGCTAGTCAGTCTGGAGGTATTGCCATGAAACCTTGATGAGCCCCAGTAGCTCGCTTTACCCTGGCGGACTAAACTCCATTACATTGAAGTTCATCATAAACAATGGAGTGAAGCAGGGACGAGGCTTTGTGGAATCAATTGACACACGCATTGGCGGTGAGTTGCCAACTTTGAGAAACAAGCAAGAAGTTGGTTGATGTTTATTGCAGAGTTGCAAAGAAAAAGCCAGATCTTCCTCTGTCCAGTGTCGATCTTAATCTTTTCTTTTTATTGGCCAGTCTGAGATATGGCATTTTCTTTGCAACTTTGCCTAGAAGTTCGAGATCTTCAGTTTCTTGGCAATTTCTTGCATGGAATAGCCTTAAACTTGTCTCTATTCTTGTCCTGAGAAATTAAGAAGAAAGTTATGTTTCTGGCTATTTTGAGCCTGTAATCGAACCCACAAATGCTGATGCTCCAGATACTCAACTAGTCTAAAGAAGGCCAGTTGTATTGCTTCTTTAATCAGCACAACAGTTTTCAGCTGTGCTAACATAATTGCAAAAGGCTTTTCTAATGATCAATTAGCCTTTTTTTAAATGATAAACTTGGATTAGCTAACACAACAGGCCATTGGAACACAGGAGTGATGGTTGCTGATAATGGGCCTCTGTACGCCTATGTAGATATTCCATAAAAAACCTACCGTTTCCAGCTAAAATAGTCATTTACAACATCAATGTCTACACTGTATTTCTCATAACTTTGATGTTATTTTAATGGACCAAACATGTGCCTCTCTTTCAAAAACAAGCACATTTCTAAGTGACCCCGTCCATTTGAATGGTGTTTATATGGGGGATTGGAAGTGATGCAGACTACTATATTGATGGAAGCTACAATCTATCTGCAATCTTAAAGCTGCTCTACCCCCTTAATAAGAAAACATAGCTACAAGGTGGGTCTTTTCATGATTTACATTTTTTTGAAGTATTGACCTTGAGCGAATCAATTTAGTCAGAGCTAGATTTCACAAAGCCTGGTTCCATGGCTCCCTCTGCCCCACCATGGCTCCCTCTGCCCCACCATGGCTCCCTCTGCCCCACCATGGCTCCCTCTGCCCCACCATGGCTGTGTCATACAAGGACAGGTCACATTGAGCCTCTTCCCAGCGGACACGCAGAGAAACACACAGAGAGAAAGGGAGACTGAGGGAGAGAACAAGGGCTAGAGACAGACTGTACACGACAAGTCCTGCTATAGGACAGTACTCTGTTGGCCCCGGAACCAGACTGGGTAGAAATAGCTGTAAAGGCCATATACATTCTAAACCGGTTTTGTTTTCAAACTAAACCGTAATCGACAAGGAATGTCAGTTGACGTGACTAGAGTTCCTAGAAAAACGGAGTTTGTGGCATCTGCTTGGTTTCTCAGTGTCTAGACTGACTGCTACGCTCTGAGACAAGAGTGTGGCTGGCTGCTACACTGTTCTATACGGTTTTTCTTTATCTTCTTAGTTCTGTTTTAAACTCTTCAGTTTTTTTTTCTCTCACAGTTGACTGACCACCTCCTCTCCATCTCTTCTCTCTACCATCAAGCCTTAGGAGCTCTAAGACCCGCCTCACACCACACAGAAGTTGGAAGAGTAAGTCCTTCATACAGCAAGGCAATGAATGGAACAGTTGTTCTGAACAGTTTACTCTGTTAGTCAACTGCCATGATGTATTATGGATTATTGATGTCTGAACTGTGGAGTGTTGACTGAATGGGTCCTCTGTGTGTTGACTGAATGGGTCCTCTGTGTGTTGACTGAATGGGTCCTCTGTGTGTTGACTGAATGGGTCCTCTGTGTGTTGACTGAATGGGTCCTCTGTGTGTTGACTGAATGGGTCCTCTGTGTGTTGACTGAATGGGTCCTCTGTGTGTGGGTTAGACTGACTTTTTCCTCTTTTTGCCCCTGATACATAAATGTGTGTAATTGTAGGTTCCCCAACTTCCCATCCTGGAACGGCTACTGTTATGTGAGATGGGGGTGTAATTGGAGTGTAATTGTGTTTGGGCTAGGGGTGCTGCTTATCAGTTTTCCCTGTCCTCTCCTCTGTTCATTGTACCAGGTCTAAGACAATGAAACTTGATGTGTGTTTTGTAGGTGTGTGGCTGGGAACCAGTCACTGTGTTTGCCTACTTTATGACCCACTCAGCCAGACCTACCTACCAACCCACCTCAGTAACCTCTCCTACCCTCAGCCAGAGCTACTAACTAACCCACTTTACTCTCTTCCTGTTCCCCAGCTGTAACCCAGCCAGTGAAGGGGTCATCATCATGACCCAGAGTCCTGTCCGTGGCTGCTCGGTCTGTGTGGCCCAGCTGACATTCTTCCTCACACTGGCCCTGCTACTGTGTCCCCTGGGGAGAGCACTAGGTGAAGACCAGGCTTCTCCGGCCCAGGTGCTGCAGGGCCTGTTGGAGCGATATGGGGACAATGCCACCATCTCTGTCCCCCAGCTCCGCTCTCTGCTGGCCCGACTCAGTGCACCTGGCCAGGGGGACAATGGCACCGCAGCAGAGGGGACAGCTCCACCGGCGCCACCCAGAGTCAACCTGTCCAAAGTAAGTAGATGTATATTTCCTTTATACTAAGCAGTAGGAGCCAGTCTCTCCCACATTCCCTTCCTTTAAGACCCCCTCCCTGAGATCTGGCCCCCACAAACCTTAATGACCATTTTGTGTTTTCACAACATTTGTGACGGAGGCTATTGATGTGTTTCTGTTCGTGTTAAAACAAAGGAAGTGACATCACTATATCCAGTCAGTCTTGCTTCCACTTTTAATCAAATAACTGGGACAGTGTTTCCTCTGAGGAGGAAAAAATGGGCTTTGGGGGAAAGGGGGGTTTAATGGGGCATCCCTCGTCCCCCCCTTGTTTTGGGGGTCCGGCTCCCCCCGGATAATTTGTGTAAAACAACTGAGAATCTCTTTTTTTTTATTTTTTTTTTTT
Source organism: Thymallus thymallus (assembly GCA_023634145.1). Taxonomy (NCBI): domain Eukaryota; kingdom Metazoa; phylum Chordata; class Actinopteri; order Salmoniformes; family Salmonidae; genus Thymallus; species Thymallus thymallus. The sequence goes on along the minus strand of CM042402.1, from coordinate 5,260,090 downwards.
ACTCCAAAATAAAATGATGCTGACACCATCTAAAATATAATTTCCAATTATTTTAACTTATTGGACCATTCATACAGCCTATGTATACATGGTCCGTATTATTATGTATACTATTAGCAATAAGCATTATCATCCCAACTGATGCAGCATATTGGCTATACATTTAATTATTACCCTATTGGGCTAATCATAAGCCAGATTCCAAATGTGATCTTTTAACTAGTTAGCATACATTTCTTCATATCAGTGATTTATTTAGACCTGACTAAAATGGATAATTGATTATTGTGATGGTGTATATTAAATTGATTTATTATACTTTTTTTAAATGTAGATGTTCCAAAGGCTTGTATCAGCGGCTTGTATGCAGCTAAATGACTACAGTGGAAACGGATGGGACGCTTGACATTCCTACTAGGCTTAATGCTATGTAGGCTTGACTCACTAGTCGCCACAGTGTTAATTTAACTTGACACATTAAGAGCAGAGGGAGAAGTCAATGCAAAGTTCAGTTGTCTTCTCTTCATGTTAGAGAGAGAGGTGTGTTCGTGGTCATGTGTCCCGTGTCCCTGAGCTAAGGGAATGAGTGTTTAACTTTTTTGTACAGATTTTGTGTTCTCAGGCATGTAACGTTCCATCTAATCTATGTGGATAACTTAATCTGACTTTAGTTTTCCATGAAGGGAAAACAGCATGTCCCTTATCAGATATGTTTGGGGTCTGTTTGAGGCCGGAGGAGTTTCTTTTTGTGGTTAGTGTGTGTGTGTGTGTGTGTGTCAGTGACTGATCAAGTGTTTCCCTCCACAGTGCTTACCTGGAGACACCCTGGCAGTGTACAGTATGAGCGAGCAGTCTCGTCTGGATGGGCGTGGCCTACAGGAGCTCTGCCCCACCATGCTACAGCAATTGGACTCGGGCGCCTGTGGGGTGGAGAAAGAGGAGGAGCTTATCAATGACCCGCCTTCCAAACCCACTGCTGCTGAAGGTGAGCCTTAACTCCTATTCAGTCTTTCATAATACATTTACAGTGTTTCCCCTAGGATTTTGTTCTGTGTAGGGGGAGGGTGTGGTAGTCGGCGAAGCCATTGACATGGTCTCTGACCATTTTTTTTTGGGGGGGGGGCTTTCCTCATGGCCGAGAGAGAATATACATTTATTATTATTATTATTATTTATTAAGCTAGTTTCCTGCAATTCTACACATTTTATCATGGGGAGAAAAATTGCAGTTTTAAAGCAAATTTCCTGCAATTCTACACATTTTGCCATGGCTTAAACTGTTCTTATGCTATCTGACTCAAACATAACAAAATCAATGACATTTTGGAAATTTGAGATTCTCCCTGAATAGTTTATTTAAACTTTCTCCAATAAGTTTCCATTAGAAGAATGGAATTCCTTCTTCTCTAGAATTCCGTTGTGAGTTAGAATTTGCCTGCAAGATGGAGTTCAGAGGGAGGTAAAAATCACAAAGGCAGTGGGTTCTGTTTCTCCTCCAGCTTTCAACATCTTGTACTTCCTGGTCCACTTTAGCACAGAACAGCCATTATTAGAACACACTGTCAGCAGATACTAGGTACAGAATCCTCTTAGCAGGTACAGATAATACATAAAGGCACCTCCATCTTTGATCCATCTGGCTCACACTGCCCACAGCTTCTCAGACTGCTGACATCAGAGGTTGGCAGGTCATGTAACTGGATGTCCTTGTTATTACTCTGGAAGCCATTTTAGCATCTGGTTCTAATATGTGCTTGTGTTGTGGATTTAGGTAGGCTGCAGCGTAGGCTTTTGTACAGGCTGTTTTAGGGTATACTTTAGTTTTATTACGTAGAACAGTAGCTGCTAGCTGGTTCTGATCAGAGCCCAGTCTAAATTGGCAATTTCTACGTTCTAACTCGCTGTAGGAAGTCATGGGGATTTTAGAGCTGTGTCAGGTTCTACCTATTCTGTTTCTGTGGTCTACATTGATACAGGATGTGTTATGGCCAGCGATATATTTTCACTCAACTTCCACTAATGCCTAAAGCGCTCTCCCCAGTGCAGTCCTGGGTTCAAATAATATTTGAAATCTACTGTGTTTGCTTAAGCCAAACCTGGAGTGGCATGGTTGGCACTTTTGAAACTAGCCCATTGGCTCTCTTGCGCCAGGCATGCTCAATCACAGCTAAAGTATATTTTGAAGATTTTGAATACTATTTGAACCCAGGTCTGGGACAGGGTATCTGGCCAGCCGTGACTCGGCTGACATCTCTGTCTCCCAGGTACTATCTGCTGCGGTTGGGATGCTGCAGTGGTGGCAGAGTGGTGCCAGTACAATGTTTCCTATTGCCCTCTCTGTTCATGAAATGACTTCTTATATGTTGTGCTTGTCCCATTTTTAGTTTTGGATTTCAAGCAGTGTTTCAAAATGTCTGAACCCTATTCCGAATGTGTCCATTATGCAGAGGGAAAGAGGATTTGGTCCGTCCTTCAAATGTTTCCTCCTTCGTTGCAGGTTACACTATAATACAAAGGAGGACTGTCTGATGAAGTTGCTTTGTGGTTATGTGGTTGTTGGACCTACTTTGAATGCACTAATTGTAAGTCACTTGTACGTCGCTCTCGATAACCGCATCTACTAAATTACTCATGTAAAATGTCATGTTCTAATTGAAAGGCCCAGTACGTAACAGTCAGTAATGCTTCTCTTCCAGACAAGGATGTGGGATGGATGAATTCCTTTCAAGTGTTTACACCGCAGCGCTCTCTTCTTCTTGTTTGTATAACACTAGCCATCTTGTTTCAAGAGGACCACAATGGAAATAAGTCCCAGGCTTTATTGTGTGTTATCCTCAATGATTTTACTCGTGTGTGTGTGTGTGTATGGCTTTTTCAAGTTTTATGTGTGCTTTTTTAAAATTTTAATAAACTCACTTCTGCAATCCACACCACAACCAAAGTTACCAAATCGTCCTCTCTCCCACAGGGTACAGGAGCTTTTTGTGTGCTGGAAGGAAACCTGTTACTCTTAACCGTTCATTTACCAAACATTGCAGGAGTTTTATGCTCAACACCACTGCAATGTAGGCTACATGTTGACTGCACTTACCACAATGTCACTGATCCCCCTCCCTTTCCAGCCTGTGATATCTCCCCCTCACAGACATCATATACAGGTGCAGCTCAATAAATTAGAACATTGTGGAAAAGTTAAGTAATTTCAATAATTCAATTGACAAAGTGAAACTCATATATCGTGGATTAATTACACAAAAAGTGAAATTGTTCAAGCCTGTATTTGTTTTAATCTTGATGATTACGGCTTCCAGCTCATGAAAACCCCATATTCAGTATCTCCGAAAATTTGAATATTGTGAAAAAGTTAAATATTGTAGACTCAAGGTGTTACACTCTAAATCAGCTAACTAACTCAAAACAGGTTTCCTGAGCCTTTTAAATGGTCTCTCAGTCCAGTTCAATAGGCTTCACAATCATGGGGAAGAATGCTGACTTGACAGTTGTGCAGAAGACCGTCATCAACATCCTCCACAAGGAGGGAAAGCCTCAAAAGATCACTGCTAAAGAAGCTGGCTTTTCAGAGTGCTGTATCCAACAGGGATAACCGGAGCCTTGAGAGGATTGTCAAGTAAAGGCCATTCAGAAATGTGTGGGAGCTTCACAAGTAGTGGACTGAGGCAGGAGTCAGTGCATCAAGGGCCACCAAGCACAGACGTATCCAGGAAATGGGCTACAACTGTCGCATTCCTCGTGTCAAGCCACTCTTGAACCAGAGGCAACGTCAGAAGCATCTTACCTGGCCCAAGGAGAAAAATAACTGGTTTGTCGCTCAGTGGTGCAAAGCCCTCTTTTCAGATTAAAGTAAATGTTGCATTTAATTTAGCAGTCAAGGTCCCAGAGTCTGGAGGAAGAGTGGAGAGGCACAGAATCCAAGTTGCTTGAAGTCCATTGTGAAGTTTCCACAGTCAGTGATGATTTGGGGAGCCATGTCATCTTCTGGTGTTGGTCCACTGTTTCATCAAGTCCAAAGTCAACTCAGCTGTCTACCAGGAAATGTTAGAGCACTTCATGCTTCCTTCTGCTGACAATCTTTATGGAGATGCTGATTTCATTTTCCAGCAGGACTTGGCACCTGCCCACACTGCCAAAGTTACCAATACCTGGTTCAATGACCATGGGATTACTGTGCTTGATTGGCCAGCAAACTCTCCTGATCTGAACCCCATAGAGAATTTATGGGGTATTGTCAAGAGGAAGATGAGACACGAGACCCAACAATGCAGACGAGCTGAAGGCCGCTATCGAAGCAACTTGGTCTTCCATAACACCTCAGCAGTGCCACAGGCTGATCGACTCCATGCCACGCCGCATAGATGCAGAGATTCAAGCAAAAGGAGGCCCAACCAAGTACTGACTGCATGTACAAGAACATACATTTCAGAAGGTCGACATGCCTGTATTAAATTTCCTTTTTTCACTGGTCTTATGTCATATTCTAATTTTCTGAGATACTGAATATGGGGTTTTCATGAGCTGGAAGCCGTAATCATCAAGATTAAAACCAATATAGGCTATTTCACTTTTTGTGTAATTAATCCACGATATGAGTTTCACTTTGTCAATTGAATTATTGAAATTACTTAACTTTTCCACAATATTCTAATTTATTGAGCTGCACCTGTATATACAGTTGAAGTCGGAAGTTTACATACACTTAGGTTGAAGTCATTAAAATTCATTTTCAACCACTTCAGACTTCATGTTAACAAACTAGTTTTGGCAAGTCTGTTAGGACATCTACTTTGTGCATGACACAAGTAATTCTTCCAACAATTGTTTACAGACTTAACTTATTCACTATCACAATTCCAGTGGGTCAGAAGTTTACATACACTAAGTTGACTGTGCCTTTAAATAGCTTGGAAAATTCCAGAAAATTATGTCATGTCTTTAGAAGCTTCTGATAGGCTAATTGACATAATTTAAGTCAATTGGAGGTGTACCTGTGGATGTATTTCAAGGACATCATGGGAAAATCAAAAGAAATCAGCCAAGACCTCCGAAAAATAATTGTAGACCTCCAAGTCTGGTTCATCCTTGGGAGCAATTTCCAAATGCCTGAAGGTACCACGTTCATCTGTACAAACAATTGTACACAAGTATAAACACCATGGGACCACGCAGCCGTCATACCGCTCAGGAAGGAGACTCGTTCTGTCTCCTAGAGATGAACGTACTTTGGTGTGCAAATCAATCCCAGAACAACAGCAAAGGACCTTGTGAAGATGCTGGAGGAAACGGGTACAAAAGTATCTATATCCACAGTAAAATGAGTCCTATATCGACATAATCTGAAAGGCTGCTCAGCAAAGAAGAAGCCACTGCTCCAAAACCGCCATAAAAAAGCCAGACTACTGTTTGCAACTGCACATGGGAACAAAGATTTGTATTTTTGTGGAGAAATGTCCTCTGGTCTGATGAAACAAAAATAGAACTGTTTGGCCATAATGACCATCGTTATGTTTGGAGGAAAAAGGGTGAGGCTCGCAAGACGAAGAACAACATCCCAACCGTGAAGCACGGGGGTGGCAGTATCGTGTTATGGGGGTGCTTTGCTGGAGGAGGGACTGGTGCACTTCACAAAATAAATGGCATCATGAGGAAGGAAAATTGATATTGAAGCAACATCTCAAGTCAGGAAGTTAAAGCATGGCCGCAAGTGGGTCTTCCAAATGGACAATGACCCCAAGCATACTTCCAAAGTTGTGGCAGAATGGCTTAAGGACAACAAAGTCAAGGTATTGGAGTGGCCATCACAAAGCCCTGACCTCAATCCTATAGAACATTTCTGGGCAGAACTGAAAAAGCGTTTGCGAGCAAGGAGGCCTACAAACCTGACTCAGTTACACCAGTTCTGTCAGGAGGAATGGGCCAAAATTCACCCAACTTATTGTGGGAAGCTTGTGGAAGGCTACCCAAAACGTTTGACCCAAGTTAAACAATTTAAAGGCAATGCTACCATATACTAATTGAGTGTATGTAAACTTCTGACCCACTGGGAATGTGATGAAAGAATGAAATAAAAGCTTAAATAAATCATTCTCTCTACAATTATTCTGACATTTCACATTCTTAAAATAAAGTGGTGATCCTAACTGACCTAAAACAGGGACTTTTTACTAGGATTAAATGTCAGAAATTGAAACTGAGTTTGAATGTATTTGGCTAAGGTGTATGTAAACTTCCTACTTCAAATGTATATCCTTCATATCTGATATTATTATCTTATCTGATTTCCCCCCCCCCGTTCTTTAACACGTTATTACTGCTACAGTCACAATCCTCTGATCATTGTCACAGGACCGAGTCATTCTCATATTAAACAAACTGCATGTTTGTTTTAGTGTTCACTTCAAACCCCCTCTTTGCTGTGTTGTCTGCCTCTTCCTCCATCACAGTGTGGGGTTTCTCTTTTCTAAGTGTGACCCTGGTCAGTGCCTTCTCTCTCACTGGTGTGTTCCTGGTTCCCCTCATGAGGACGACTCACATGCGCCGGGCACTCGTCTATTTCATCGCCCTCTCCATCGGAACTCTCTACTCCACCGCTGTGTTCCAGCTCCTGCCAGAGGTGCGGTATCCATCAATCCCTTGTTGAAAAAGACTTATCCCCGTCCCCTCCCTCTTTTAATATTACTCCCTTAAACCTTAACAACATTGCCCCACCGACCACAGCACTCTTTCTTCACTTCCTTCCTTTCTCTCTCTCTTCCCTCCTCCCTACCTTCATGGGGTTGTAATTAGCAGCTTGGTAATTGCCAACCAGCGGTCATCAGAGCTGCTGTGATTCTACGGTTGCCTCAGTGGTTCTCTCTGCCACTGGATTTCTGGATTGATTGTTCTCTCTGTTATCTGTGTGAGTCTACATGGTCTGGTCTGTCTACTCTGCACTCTTCACTGGCTCTGGAATAATATACTGTAAATTAATATATCTGTGAGACTAGTTCTCCTTGGAGACACTGGCTGGCTGAACAGTGCACAGTGCCTCGAACCTCACCTTAGGGAAACCAGGCCAAGTGGGTATTTGCTGCTCCCAATGTCCCACAACTTTACCCCCTTTCTCAAAATACTATTGGTGAATTTGGTGTAAAAATATTACAATTTTAAGGCATAAAAATCAATGGCTAACTGAAGTGCCCTTATAAAGTCCCTTAGTTGATGTGTAACCTCTACAACAGACAATAAATGCTAGCTACCCTCTCTCTCCAGGCAGCGTGACTGTTTAGTGTCTGTCTGCAGTGAGCCAGCGGCAACAGACCATGCCCTGGGGCTGCTGGCAGCTAGCTAGTGGAGTGGTGCAGAGCAGACACACACCTGGCCTGAAAGACAATTATTTGTGTGTGTCCCTAGCTAGCCTGTCACTATTGTTCTCTGGTTTTATCTGATTGGTCTTGGTTTGCGTACTCCCTAATATCCAGCTGTGTTGTGTGACCGCTCCAGCTCAAAGCACCAGTGGTTCCAGACTGCATCATAAAGGACTGAGGATTCTGCTTCCTCTGATCTGTGATGACACAATTACTCCCTCGTCTTCCTCATCTTAATCACAGGCTGTTTGGGGTTGGGACACTGGTCTGATGGGAAACAAATCGTGGTGTCTCCTCATACAGTGATCTTTCTCTCACACACACAGGTCTGTGAATGGACATTGATTGTGAATAGACAGTCAGTGTCCATTGATTGGGCATTTCCTGTTCTCTGGGAACAGCGATGGTGATGTGATATCCTCAGGTTAATCCTTCTACTGGGAAAAATAATATCTTTAATGATTTCATGATGTTAATTTTCAACTAATTTTCCACTTTTTCTGTCCTTTTTTTCTCTTCTTTGGTCCCCCTTCCCTCTCATCCCTCTTTCTCTCTCTCTCTCTCTCTCTCTCTCTCTCTCTCTCTCCCTCAATCTCTCCCCTCCTGGTCGTGGTCAGTTTGGGGTTATGGGTTCCTGTGCGTGACCTTAATCTCTCTGTGTTCGCTGGTTGGGGCCTGTGTGGTCCCCTTCATGAGGAAAACCTTTTACAAGCGCCTGCTCCTCTACTTCATAGCCCTGGCCATTGGCACCCTCTACTCCAACGCCCTGTTTCAGCTCATCCCAGAGGTAGTGTGAAGGGCATGCTATTCCCTAAAGTAGTGTAGGTACCTTATTCACCACACTTTAGCACCCTTTCCCCTATTTAGTAAACGACTTCAGAAACCTATTCCCTATGTAGTGGAAAAACGTTGGCGCCCTATTCCATGTAGTGCACTACTTCTGGCACCCTATTTCCTTTATAGTGCACTACATTTGGCTGAGGCTATGGCCAAAAGTAGTGCACTATATAGGAAAAAGGAGGTGCTCCACTACCTCAGTAGTTCCCTCCTTCAAGCAGCCCTCAACCAAAATGGAACCAGACTACAGTAACTACAGTCATGCCTGGCCCATAGATTAATTAGGTGAATCATTCACTTAATTAACACTCACTTTATTGCCCCCAATGTGATTCTGAAAAGCAGACCCTTTGAGCTGCTGGTGGGTCTTGCCTCTGAGGGCCTGGAGAGGGGAAGCACTGAGGAAAATAGCATCTGTAGCTTTAGGCTGTTCTTAGATTAAATAGAAATTCACATCATCCACCTGGGTCCATTTTGCACCAGAAAGCTCATCACATGTCAGTTATCACATGACACCAAACCAACACGGCAGAGAAGAGTTGGCTGAAAAGCACTACCATATTTGGAATCAGGCCACCGTAGATTACCTTAGCAGACAAACAGCCCAAGGTGTTAGCCAATGTGTTGATGTGCCATTCAAAGAATTTACAGTGAAATGTAGATACAATATCTGCCTTTGAATGCTTGAAGCTGTAGTTTGCTCCTAATCAGTATTTTTATTGGTGATGTTTATAACCGTAGGCTATCTCTTAGCTTATTTTGTCCTTGAGGAGAGAAACTGTCTAACGTTCATAATGTCCTGTCCTTCCAGCCAGCCACCCCGGGCTGTTATGTCTCTCCGTCATAGTCTCAATAAGATATCAGGGATAATTTACTTCCTGAGATTAGTTGGCACCTAGTATTGTTCACATACCATTTGTAAAATAACATTCTGGCAGTGAAGTTAGGGTTTGGTATTATTTTTACTACATAAAAAAAATATATATATATTTTTTTTTTTTTATGTAGTAAAAATCATTCCCAATACCACATACAGTGCATTCGGAAAGTATTCCGACCCCTTGACTTCATCCACATTTGGTTACATTACAACCTTATTCTAAAATTGATTAAATAAATACAAATCCTCAGCAATCTACACACAATACCCCTTAATGATACAATACCCCTTAATGATACAATACCCCTTAATGATACAATACCCCTTAATGACGAAGCGAAAACAGTTTGTTAGAAATGTTTGTACATTTTATTAAAATAAAACAAATACCTTATTTACATAAGTATTCAGACCCTTTGCTATGAGACTTGAAATTGAGCTCCGGTGCATCCTGTTTCCACTGATCATCCTTGAGCTGTTTCTACAACTTGATTGGAGTCCACCTGTGGTAAATTCAATTGATTGAACATGATTTGGAAAGGCACACACGTGTGTGTGTGTGTGTGTGTGTGTGTGTGTGTGTGTGTGTGTGTGTGTGTGTGTGTGTGTATATATATATGTACAGTGGGGAGAACAAGTATTTGATACACTGCCGATTTTGCAGGTTTTCCCACTTACAAAGCATGTAGAAGTCTGTAATTTTTATCATAGGTACTCTTCAACTGTGAGTGACGGAATCTAAAACAAAAATCCAGAAAATCACATTGTATGATTTTTAAGTAATTAATTTGCATTTTATTGCATGACGTAAGTATTTGATACATCAGAAAAGCAGAACTTAATATTTGGTACAGAAACCTTTGTTTGCAATTACAGAGATCATATGTTTCCTGTAGTTCTTGACCAGGTTTGCACACACTGCAGCAGGGATTTTGGCCCACTGCTCCATACAGACATTCCCCAGATCCTTCAGGTTTCGGGGCTGTCGCTGGGCAATACGGACTTCAGCTCCCTCCAAAGATTTTCTATTGGGTTCAGGTCTGGAGACTGGCTAGGCCACTCCAGGACCTTGAGATGCTTCTTACGGAGCCACTCCATAGTTGCCCTGGCTGTGTGTTTCGGGTTGTTGTCATGCTGGAAGACCCAGCCACGACCCATCTTCAATGCTCTTACTGAGGGAAGGAGGTTGTTGGCCAAGATCTCGCGATACATGGCCCCATCCATCCTCCCCTCAATACGGTGCAGTCGTCCTGTCCCCTTTGCTGAAAAGCATCCCCAAAGAATGATGTTTCCACCTCCATGCTTCTCGGTTGGGATGGTGTTCTTGGGGTTGTACTCATCCTTCTTCTTCCTCCAAACACGGCGAGTGGAGTTTAGACCAAAAAGCTGTTTCTGTCTCATCAGACCACATGACCTTCTCCCATTCCTCCTCACGGATCATCCAGATGGTCATTGGCAGACTTCAGACGGGCCTGGACATGCGCTGGCTTGAGCAGGGGGACCTTGCGTGCGCTGCAGGATTTTAATCCATGACGGCGTAGTGTGTTACTAATGGTTTTCTTTGAGACTGTGGTCCCAGCTCTCTTCAGGTCATTGACCAGGTCCTGCCGTGTAGTTCTGGGCTGATCCCTCACCTTCCTCATGATCATTGATGCCCCACGAGGTGAGATCTTGCATGGTGCCCCAGACCGAGGGAGCTTGACCGTCATCTTGAACTTCTTCCATTTTCTAATAATTGCGCCAACAGTTGTTGCCTTCTCACCAAGCTGCTTGCCTATTGTCCTGTAGCCCATCCCAGCCTTGTGCAGGTCTACAATTTTATCCCTGATGTCCTTACACAGCTCTCTGGTCTTGGCCATTGTGGAGAGGTTGGAGTCTGTTTGATTGAGTGTGTGGACAGGTGTCTTTTATACAGGTAACGAGTTCAAACAGGTGCAGTTAATACAGGTAATGAGTGGAGAACAGGAGGGCTTCTTAAAGAAAAACTAACAGGTCTGTGAGAGCTGGAATTCTTACTGGTTGGTAGGTGATCAAATACTTATGTCATGCAATAAAATGCAAATTAATTATAAAAAAATCATAATGTGATTTTCTGGATTTTTGTTTTAGATTCCGTCTCTCACAGTTGAAGTGTACCTATGATAAAAATTACAGACCTCTACATGCTTTGTAAGTAGGAAAACCTGCAAAATCGGCAGTGTATCAAATACTTGTTCTCCCCACTGTGTATGTATGTGTGTGTATATATATATGTGTGTATATATGTATGGTCCCACAGTTGACAGTGCATGTCAGAACACAAGCCATGAGGTTGAAGGAATTGTCTGTAGAGCTCCGAGACATGATTGTGTCGGCACAGATCTGAGGAAGGGTACAAAAAAAATGTCTGCAGCATTGAAGATCCCCAAGAACACATAGTTGTGGCAGCATCATGCTGTGGGGATGTTTTTCAGTGGCAGGGACTGGGAGACTAGTCAGATCGAGGGAAAGGTGAACAGTGCAAAGTACAGAGGGATCCTTGACGAAACCTGCTCCAGAGCGCTCAGGACCTCAGACTGAGGCGAAGGTTCCCCTTCCAACAGGACAACGACCCGAAGCACACAGACAAGACAACGCAGCAGTGGCTTCGGGACAAGTCTCTGAATGTCCTTGAGTGGCCCTGCCAGAGCCCGGACTTGAACCCCATCGAACATCTCTGTAGAGACCTGAAAATACCTGTGCAGTGACGCTCCCCATCCAACCTGACGGAGCTTGAGAGGATCTGCATAGAAGAATGGGAGAAACTTCCCAAATACAGGTGTGCCAAGCTTGTAGCATCATACCCAAGAAGACTAATTGCTGCCAAAGGTGCTTCAACAAAGTACTGAGTAAAGGGTCTGAATACTTATGTAAATGTCATATTTCTGTGTGTTATTCTTTATAAATTAGCAAACATAAAAAAAAGAAAACGTTTTTTGCTTTCATTATGGGGTATTGTGTGTAGATTGATAAGAAAAACCGAAGGCACTGTATATAATAATGAAGTGTTTTTTTCATTAAACCTTTTATTTAACACATGCAGTAGGTCAGAGCCCTTGATGTAGAGTGAGACCATAGCCTCATTCACTAAGCCATAAGTGACATGTTCAGCTTCAATTGTGCTGAATCATGACTGAGACATAATTGCTACTCTTTGCGTAATAGGCCCTACATAGTTCAGCCAAGCCATAGCCAATCAGTCGGATGTAATACCCTGTTATTAACCAATTTCACTGATGCCTTTTAGTTTACTATGTGTCCATTGTTGTCCTAGGCATTTGGTTTTGACCCCATGGTGGACAACTATGTGTCTAAGTCCACGGTGGTGTTTGGAGGGTTCTACCTGTTCTTCTTCACTGAGAAGGTCCTCAAGATGCTGCTCAAACCGAAGGATAAGGTGAGTCCACATTCAAGAACCTTCTGGTATTTGCTTTGGGTGCAACAAGCTAACTGACTGGTATTTACTTTGGGTGCAACAAGGTAACTGACTGGTATTTACTTTGGGTGCAACAAGGTAACTGACTGAAAAAATGCACAAGGATGACAAACATGGGATTCGTAATTTCTTTCTATCTAGGGTTCATTTCTTTCACTATCTAGGGTTCATTTCTTTCACTATCTAGGGTTCATTTCTTTCACTATCTAGGGTTTAAGGGGTTTTACTTTGTCACGTTTACAAAAACATGACATTTGTTTCCCTGGTGCAGAACCCTATACACATGACCCTACTGTAGTGTTATATAACCCTATACACATGACCCTACTGTAGTGTTATAGAACCCTGACCCTACTGTAGTGTTATAGAACCCTGACCCTACTGTAGTGTTATAGAACCCTGACCCTACTGTAGTGTTATAGAACCCTATACACATGACCCTACTGTAGTGTTATAGAACCCTATACACATGACCCTACTGTAGTGTTATATAACCCTATACACATGACCCTACTGTAGTGTTATATAACCCTGACCCTACTGTAGTGTTATAGAACCCTGACCCTACTGTAGTGTTATAGAACCCTATACACATGACCCTACTGTAGTGTTATAGAACCCTGACCCTACTGTAGTGTTATAGAACCCTGACCCTACTGTAGTGTTATAGAACCCTGACCCTACTGTAGTGTTATAGAACCCTGACCCTACTGTAGTGTTATAGAACCCTGACCCTACTGTAGTGTTATAGAACCCTGACCCTACTGTAGTGTTATAGAACCCTGACCCTACTGTAGTGTTATAGAACCCTGACCCTACTGTAGTGTTATAGAACCCTGACCCTACTGTAGTGTTATAGAACCCTGACCCTACTGTAGTGTTATAGAACCCTATACACATGACCCTACTGTAGTGTTATATAACCCTGACCCTACTGTAGTGTAGAGATTAAACGGTATGAAAATTTAATATCACAATTATAGTGACTAAAATTATCATGGTTATCAGTATTATTGCGGTATTGTTAAAAAAGCTTTATTTAATCAGGTAGGCCAGTTGAGAACTAGTTCTCATTTACAACTGCGACCTGGCCAAGACAAAGCAAAAACACAGGGTTACAGATGGGATAAACATACAGTCAATGACACTATAGAAGATCTATATACAGTATGTGCAAATGTAGTTAGATTAGGGAGGTAGGACAATAAATAGGCCATAGTGGAGAGAGAAATAGTTACAATTTAGCATTAACACTGGAGTGAGAAATGTGCAGATGATGATGTGCAAATATGCCTTTGGTGCGGGCAGAGATACTGGGGTGGAAATGAGCAAAAATAACAGTATGGGGATGAGGTAGTAGTGTGGGCTATTTACAGATGGGCTATATACAGGTGCAATGATCGGTAAGCAGCTCTGACAGCTGATGCTTTAAGTTAATGAGGGAGATACTAATTTCCAGCTTCAAGGATTTCTGCAATTCGTTCCAGTCATTGGCATTAGAGAACTGGAAGGAATGGTGGCCAAAGGAGGTGTAGGCTTTGGGGATGACCAGTGAAATATACCTGCTGGAGCGCAGGCTACAGGTGGGTGTTGCTATGGTGACCAGTGAGCTGAGATAAGGCGGGGATTTACCTAGCAAGGACTTCTAGATGACCTGGAACCAGTGGGTTTGGTGACAAATGTGTAAAATGTGCTGGAAATGTTCAAAAAGTACTGATGCACACACTGAAATAATTTCACTAAGTTTTTTATATTGAAAATCAACAAATAAAATGAGCAGCACTATGCACTTTGTGCATAAACATTAAAATAATAACATTAAAGATGGCACCATGTGGCCATGAGAGGTCAAAGTTTACCTAGTGCAGGTTTTAATGAACACAACCTTAAGTAAACAAATCCAATGTGCAGGTGTTGACATTTAAAATAACACAATATATCAAATGAACAGCACTGATTCTATGTCCGTTCTCTCCTTCATAAAGAAATAAGGTGCTGCTGGCTTAACACCCTGTATGTAGGCATCTTTGTTCACTTGAGATTGAAATGTAAAAATAATGTCCTTTGCAATGTGATATGAATGGGCTGCCTTTTTTTAAATGCTTGCTCAGTGTTTTTGTCACAACTGTAGATGAGGGACCAGTAGCATCACTGGGTTTGCCTGCTGCACACCCACTCTGTAAACAAGGGAATAGCAAATGTATTATTATTATCATCTCACTCACACACCATCTTCTGTGTTGCATGTGAGTTATATGCAATGCAAAATAACTACAAATGAGTCTTAAGAAGACAGTGATAGTAATTGCAATGAGCCCAACAATTGACATAAATACTTATGTCTTGTATTGGAGTCTATAGTGTTTCTCCTGTTGGAACACTTTTACAACCAAGTCAACGACTGCCGGATTTTAAATACGTTGCTCGGGTGACTAAAACTACATAACGTGTTCTCGTGTGCAATGGCCGAATAGTCTGCAGACCCACGACGCATACAGCGGCAGAAAACAACGTGTAGTGTTTTTACAAGAGCAGGTAACATTGAAAGCTTCATTTTACGTTATTGACAAGATTTAGTGCGTTAGACACACAAACCATGACATTTTCCCCCATCCCCAAAGTCTCCACATCATGCATTGAGCTAAAAGTGAACTAACTTTGCATTCGTTATAAAGTAGTGGGTGGTGGTCACGAAGATTACTCAAGAGATTTGAAATGTTGCCCCCTTTAGAAGCGACTTTCTTTCTTCTTTTTGGGGGGGGGGGTATGTTATGCAGACAGGGTGACCATCTTCGATGAAGTTTCCCTCAGCACTCTTGTAAAACCTAAAATACGACCACACTTCAGATTTGGTCCTCATAGAAGGCTGAAAAATCTCCAGAGCGCTGTCACTGCCTTCCGCCATGTTTTCACACAAAACAAAACCCACGTTGCATGCTGCGACGCGTCAGACTGTCGCTAACTTTGGTTGATGCTTTATTTACCGTGAGGTTTTCAAACCGCGGTAATCGAACACGATTTTAATGATGATTACAATTAGAAACTGTGATACTAACCTTCGAATTTTATCGTGAAACCGGCAACCGTTTCATCCCTATTGTAGTGTTACAGTATATAACCCATACACCTGACCCTATTGTAGTGTTACAGTATATAACCCATACACCTGACCCTATTGTAGTGTTACAGTATATAACCCATACACCTGACCCTATTGTAGTGTTACAGTATATAACCCATACACCTGACCCTATTGTAGTGTTACAGTATATAACCCATACACCTGACCCTATTGTAGTGTTACAGTATATAACCCATACACCTGACCCTATTGTAGTGTTACAGTATATAACCCATACACCTGACCCTATTGTAGTGTTACAGTATATAACCCATACACCTGACCCTATTGTAGTGTTACAGTATATAACCCATACACCTGGCCCTATTGTAGTGTTACAGTATATAACCCATACACCTGACCCTATTGTAGTGTTTCTCAGCCTGATGAACCCAGTCTTCAGGACCACCCTCCATCTTGTATATTTGAGAACAGCTGATTCAACTCTTCAACTAACTTATCATAACACCGTTTAATCCGGTGTGCTGGTGTTGGAATTGAATAAATGTGAAATAACTGGTATTCCATCTTCCAAGAAGACTAGGTTGATAAATACTGTTCTGTAGCGTGGCTGTATGATTCTCATAAACATCCACTGGTCCACCAGGGCTTTTCTTACACAGATAAGCATCCGCTGTTTAGATGGAATGGAGAGAGATTATAGTATGCATTGTGAACACTTGGAAAAATCCTATCAGCCAAGGCCGGTTTAGCTTGTGTATCAGGGCGTTGGTTTGCTGAACAGTAACAATTTACCTGTGGTCTAACTGAAAACAGGTGTGGAATGTAGCCTTGGCTTAATGACTCTCTGGGGTGATGACACGTCAGACGGATGTTGGGTTTGTGTGGTGTAGAAGGCAGGAGACCATACTTGGATGTGAGTCATTGTCAGATGGGGCTCATTTATAATTACAGGTGTACTTAAGATAGACTGAAGTGAAGTAGACACCTGCACCACAAGTTCACATACATCACCTTCAGAAAGTATTCACATCCCATTTTTTTGTTACTGCCTAAATTAAACATTTATTAAATATAGATGTATTATTATTTTTTCACTGACCTACCTACAGTACCCCATAATGTCGAAGTGGAATTATGGTTTTATTTTTACAAATAAATAAAAACAAGTATTCAACCCTTTTTATTTTTTTTTATTTTTTAGTTGGCAAGCCTAAATAAGTTCATGAGTACAAATGTGCTTATCAAGTCACTTAATAAGTTGCATGGACTCCCTCACTCGGAGCAGTGGATTTAAAACACAAAGACCAGGGAAGTTTTCCGATGCTTCGCAAAGAAGGGCACCTATTGGAAGATGGGTAAAAAAAAAAAAAAAAAAAAAGCAGACGTTGTATTAGGCTTGGTCGGTATACCGGGGTATTAATACTGTCTATAACATCAACTATTTTTTTTCAATAAATGTGAATATTTGTATCAACTTTTTATCTTATTACCTGCAGTCAACTTGTACAGAAAAACAGATTGCGTTCTTCATTTCACCTGTCACATTATGAAGCATCTCGTAGTTCCCCTGAACAGTTGAGCCATTAACGTGTTCATTGTCTAGAGCACAACGGGAGAAAGCGGGTCCATCGCCAACACTGGACCTGTCTGTAGCCCAGGGAAAGTCCCGGGAAGGTAGCACAGCTATGTTATCATCAGTGGATAGTTTAATCTTTTCAGTAGAGGTTGATGAGATGTCTGTTTATTTGATGTATTGATATGAACTTATATGTAGTACTGTATAATATGCTATGTGCCTTTCAGGTTTCTTGTTGACATTGTTTGAGATTATGCTTCCTCCTAGTGGACATTCAGCATAGTGCAGTTTTGAGCCATATGGTTTATACCTGATGGGACAGCAAAGCCAAAGTAATACCTTAATTAACAATGGTCTGGTGTGGCGTCTTAAATCACTCATACAGTCTACTTGACCCATATACTGGATAGGGACCTACTGAAAGCTGAGCTTTAACGAGTAAAACTTTATATAGTTTATTCACTGAAGTTATCTGTTAACTGAGGAGAAATCCTTCATGCAATCTATCTACATTATATCCCCACCATTCTCTGGCGTGAAATACTTTTAATGTGACTTGTATTGACTTCTGATTCCCTTGCTAACAGTCCTCGTTCTCTCGCTCTCTGCCTCGTGCTGTCTCTCTCTTTCTCACTCCCTCCAGGGTCATGGCCACAGCCATTTCCCAGCCTCAGAGCAGCTGTACGCTGCAGCCAACGGAGACATGGAGGAGGGCGTGACAGAGAAGCTGCAGCAGAGTGGAGAGGCGGGGCTTAATCTGCCCAAGGTGGACAGAGGAGAAGGGGAACGCATGCTCACCCCTGCAGTGACCTCACCGGTGAGAGACACACACTCACCCCTGCACTGACCCCACCGGTGAGACGCATTGTCATGCTGAAACAGGAAAGGGCCTTCCCCAAACTGTTGCCACATAGTTGGAAGCACAGAATCGTCTAGAATGTCATTGTATACTGTAGCTTTAAGATTTCCCTTAACTGGAACTAAGGGGCCTAGCCCGAACCATGAAAAACAGCCCCAGACCATTATTCCTCCTCCACCAGACTTTACAGTTGGCACTAGGCATTGGGGCAGGTAGCGTTCTCCTGGCATCCTCCAAATACAGATTTGTCCGTCGGACTGCCAGATGGTGAAGCGTGATTTATCACTTCAGAGAACGTGTTTTCATTGCTCCAGAGTCCAATGGCGGCGAGCTTTACACCAATCCAGCCGACGCTTGGCATTGCGATCTTAGGCTTGTGTGCGGCTGCTCAGCCATGGAAACCCGACGAACAGTTGTTGTGCTGATGTTAATTCTAGAGGCAGTTTGGAACTCGGTTGTGAGTGAGGACAGATGACTTTTACGCGCTACAGCACACTGATCTGAGCCGTTGCTCCTAGACGTTTCCGCTTCACAATAACAGCACTTACAGTTGACCGGGGCAGCTCTCTCTCTCTGTGTGTGTGTGTGTGTGTGTGTGTGTGTACAGTTGAAGTCGGAAGTTTACATACACCTTAGCCAAATACATTCAAACTCAGTTTCACAATTCCTGACATTTTAATCCTAGTAAAAATTCCCTGTCTTAGGTCAGTTAGGATCACTACTTTATTTTAAGAATGTGAAATGTCAGAATAATAGTAGAGAGAAGGATTTATTTCAGCTTTTATTTCTTTCATCACATTCCCAGTGGGTCAGAAGTCTACATACACTCAATTAGTATTTGGTAGCATTGCCTTTAAATTGTTTAACTTGGGTCAAACGTTTTGGGTAGCCTTCCACAAGCTTCCCACAATAAGTTGGGTGAATTTTGGCCCATTCCTCCTGACAGAACTGGTGTAACTGAGTCAGGTTTGTAGGCCTCCTTGCTCGTACACGCTTTTTCAGTTCTGCCCACAAATTTTCTATAGGATTGAGGTCAGGGCTTTGTGATGGCCACTCCAATACCTTGACTTTGTGTCCTTAAGCCATTTTGCCACAACTTTGGAAGTATGCTTGGGGTCATTGTCCATTTAGAAGACCCACTTGCGACCAAGCTTTAACTTCCTGACTTGAGATGCACCTTCAGGCGTTTGGAAATTGCTCCCAAGGATGAACCAGACTAGGTCTACAATTATTTCTGAGGTCTTGGCTGATTTCTTTTGATTTTCCCATGATGTCGAGCAAAGAGGCACTGAGTTTGAAGGTAGGCCTTGAAGTACATCCACAGGTACACCTCCAATTGACTCAAATTATGTCAGTTAGCCTATCAGAAGATTCTAAAGCCATGACATAATTTTCTGGAATTTTCCAAGCTGTTGAAAGGCACTTAGTGTATGTAAACGTCTGACCCACTGGAATTGTGATATAGTGAATTATAAGTGAAATAATCTGTCTGTAAACAATTGTTGTAAGAATTACTTGTCATGCACAAAGTAGATGTCCTAACTGACTTGCTAAAACTATAGTTTGTTAACATGAAAACTGATGAGTTTTAATGACTTCAACCTAAGTGTATGTACATTTCAGACTTCAAATGTATGTATGTGTATATACACACACACACACACTACCGTTCAAAACTTTGGGGTCACTTAGAAATGTCCTTGTTTTGAAAGAAAAGCTCATTTTTTTGTCCATTTAAAATAGTGTATAAATTAATGTTGTAAATGACTATTGTAGCTGGAAATGGCTGATTTTTAATGGAATATCTACATAGGCGTACAGAGGCACATTATCAGCAACCATCACTCCTGTGTTCCAATGGCACGTTGGGTTAGCTAATCCAAGTTTATCATTAGAAAACCCTTTTGCAATTGTTAGCACAGCTTAAAACTGTTGTGCTGATTTTAAAGAAGCAATAAAACTGGCCTTTAGACTAGTTGAGTATCTGGAGCATCAGCATTTGTGGGTTTGATTACAGGCTCAAAATCTTTCTTCTGAAACTCGTCTGTCTATTCTTTTTCTGAGAAATTAAGGCTATTCTATGCGAGAAATTACCAAGAAACTGAAGATCTCGTACAACGCTGTGTACTACTCCCTTCACAGAACAGCGCAAACTGGCTCTAACCAGAATAGAAAGAGGAGTGGGAGGCCCCGGTGCACAAATGAGCAAGAGGACAAGTACATTAGTGTCTAGTTTGAGAAACCTATGTCTCACAAGTCCATAACTGGCAGCCTCATTAAATAGTACACGGAAAACGTTTAGTGTCATCCGCATAGCAATGATAGGAGAGACCATGTGAGGATATGACTGAGCTGAGTGACTTAGTGTATAGAGAAAAGAGAAGGCCTGGGGGACACCAGTGATGAGTGTGGTGCAGACATAGATCCTCTCCACGTCACCTGGTAGGAGCGGCCTGCAAGGTAGGATGCAATCCAAGAGTGTGCAGAGCCTTAGACGCCCAGCCTTGAGAGGGTGGAGAGGAGGATCTGATGGTTCACAGTGTTGAAGGCAGCGGATAGATCTGAGGATGTAAACGGCTCATGTGGAGATGGTGTCAGAGAAGAACAGTCTCTGAGTGACTCGTCTTGAAGCCTGGTTAGGGTCAAGAAGATAGTTCTGAGAGAGAGTTGGTCAGAGACAGCACGCTCAAGTGTTCTGGGAAGAAAAGAAAGAAGGGATACCGGTCTGTAGTTTTTGACGTCAGAGGGGTCAAGAGTTGGTTTCTTGAGGAGGGGAAGCGACTCGGTGCATTTTGAAGTCAGAGGGGACACAGCCAGTGGTCAGGGATGAATTGAGGAATAGGAGATGGTCTCCAGAGGGGATGGGGTCAAGCGGCAGGTTGTCGGGCGGCCGGACCTCACTAGACACAGGATTTAATCTGGAGACAGAGAAAGAGATCAGGGTTATATGTGAGATCAGTGGACTCAATAGGCTGAGTGAATGAGGAGCGGATGTCGTTAACCTTCTTTTCATGGTGGTTGGACACACACTCACCCCCCGCACTGACCACACCGGTGAGAGAGACACACACACACACACACCCCCCACTGACCCCCACCAGTGAGACATACTCACCCCTGCACTAACCCAACTGGTAAGAGGCACACGCGCGCCCCCACTCACCCCATCTGTGAGAGGCACACACTCGCACTCCCACCAGTGAGAAGCACACATACACGCACCCCCACCAGTGAGAAGACAAACACACTAGAGCTGGGTGATATGGACAAAAAGTCATATCGCAATAAATGTAACTGCAGTTGAAGTCGGAAGTTTACATACACTTAGGTTGATTCATTTAAAACTCATTTTTCAACCACTCCACAGATTTCATGTTAACAAACTGTAGTTTTGTTAAGTCAGGTAGGACATCTACTTTGTGCATGACATAAGTAATTCTTCCAACAATTGTTTAGACAGATTTGTTCACTTATAATTCACTATATTGGGCGGCAGGTAGCCCAGTGGTTAGAGTGTTGGGCCCATAACCGAATGGTTGCTGGATCAAATCCCCGAGCTGACAAGGTAAAAATCTGTCGTTCTGCCCCTGAACAAGGCAGTTAACCCACTGTTCCTAGGCCGTCATTGAAAATAAGAATATGTTCTTAACTGACTTGCCTAGTAAAATAAAGGTAAAATAAATATCACAATTCCTTTAAATATATCACTGGGCCTTTAAACAGCATGGAAAATTCCAGAAAATGTCATGGCTTTAGAATCTTCTGATAGGCTAATTGTCCATTATGCGTAGGCCTATTGACCTTGGCTATATAATTCACCACCTGAGGAAATTGGAACTCTAAACAGATTGCTAACTCTAAATATGATATTGTTGCTAGATAGCCATGTAGGCTAAATTGTTCATCTATCAGTAAATGTAACATCCTATAAAACCTTCCAGTGCTAGGCCTTGGCTACTTGATGTAGGCCTTTTTATTTAGTACAAATGGTACGCTCTGTGTAAAGTGGTGCCATGAACTGAACTCAATATTGAAATACATTATATACTCACAGAAAGCTGTGACTCTCCTCTCTGTAACTAGAACAACAGTAGTTGCTTTTAGAACTGTGTTTTTCCTGCAAATGTATTTTGAAAACGGTCATGCTTGTGATTCTCATAATGCATCTCTCCATCTTCCGTGTCACAGTGGGGAGAGAGAATAGCTCGCTCATATAGCACCCGACAGCGAAACAGGGACAGGCAGATACTTTCATATCAGGAATCAACATAATGGATAGGCTATTACTGTTGGGCAAACAAAGAAATCTACAGGAACGTTGTGTATCAAAATCACAGAAAACTACCGACCAAAGCAAAATGCTTCGGTAAGAGGAGGGCAATGTTGGTAACTTTCGGTTTATTGCCCCAGCTCTAAAACACACTTACTCACCCCAGCATGTACTCCACCGATGTGAGAGCGTGAGCGCACATACCCACTCCGTCACACATACTCACACAACCCGCGCCAACCCCATCGGTGAGGGACACAACCTCCCTCTCTCCCTCACACCTCTCCTCCTCTCCAACAGGACTCTCAGAGCCTGGGCAGAGGGAACAGCAGAGGAGGCTGCTATTGGCTGAAGGGTACAGCGTACTCTGACATCGGCACACTGGCCTGGATGATCACGTTGAGCGACGGGCTCCATAACTTCATCGACGGCCTGGCCATCGGAGCATCCTTCACTGCCTCAACGTTCCAGGGCATCAGCACCTCTGTGGCCATACTCTGTGAGGAGTTTCCCCATGAACTGGGTGAGTGTTCAATATCCTCAGTTAAATGGTTACAATCTAATGAATGGGTGAGTCCAACACCCCAAAAACAAAAACTCTAGAAAGTAAATTAATTATTTACAGTTGAAGTCGGAAGTTTACATACACTTAGGTTGAAGTCATTAAAACTCATTTTTCAACCACTCCACAGATTTCATGTTAAAAAACTATAGTTTTGGCAAGTCGGTTAGGACATCTACTTTGTGCATGACACAAGTCATTCTTCCAACAATTGTTTACAGACAGATTATTTCACTTATAATTCACTATATCACAATTCCAGTGGGTCAGAAGTTTACATACACTAAGTTGACTGTGCCTTTCAACAGCTTGGAAAATTCCAGAAAATTATGTCATGGCTTTAGAATCTTCTGATAGGCTAACTGACATAATTTGAGTCAATTGGAGGTGTACCTGTGGATGTATTTCAAGGCCTACCTTCAAACTCCGTGCTTCTTTGCTCGACATCATGGGAAAATAATGAAATCAGCCAAGACCTTAGAAAAAAATATTCTAGACCTCCACAAGAACACCATCCCAAACGTGAAGCACGGGGGTGGCAGCATCATGGTGTGGGGGTGCTTTGCTGCAGGGACTGGTGCACTTCACAAAATAGATGGCATCATGAGGAATGAAAATTGTGGATATATTGAAGCAACATCTCAAGACATCAGTCAGGAAGTTAAAGCTTGGTCGCAAATGGGTCTTCCTAATGGACAATGACCCCAAGCATACTTCCAAAGTTGTGGCAGAATGGCTTAAGGACAACAAAGTCAAGGTATTGGAGTGGCCATCACAAAGCCCTGACCTCAATCCTATAGAAAATTTGTGGACAGAACTGAAAAGGCATGTGCGAGCAAGGAGGCCTACAAACCTGACTCGGTTACACCAGTTCTGTCAGGAGGAATGGGCCAAAATTCACCCAACTTATTGTGGGAAGCTTGTGGAAGGCTACCTGAAACGTTTGACCCAAGTTAAACGATTTAAAGGCGATGCTACCAAATACTAATTGAGTGTATGTAAACTTCTGACCCACTGGGAATGTGATGAAAGAAATAAAAGCTGAAATAAATCATTCTCTCTACTATTATTCTGACATTTCACATTCTTAAAATAGTGGTGATCCTAACTGACCTAAGACAGGGAATTTTTACTAGGATTAAATGTCAGGAATTGTGAAAAACTGAGTTTAAATGTATTTGGCTAAGGTGTATGTAAACTTACGACTTCAAATGTATATCAGGCTTCCAGTGCATTCTGAAAGTTCAGACCCCTTGACCTCTTCCACATTTTGTTACGTTATAGCCTTATTCTAAAATTGATGAGAAAATAACTAATTTAATCCATCTTCACACCATAATGACAAAGCGAAAACAGATTTTTAGATTTTTGTTTTGCCAATGTATTTAAAAATAAAAACCGATGCCTTATTTAGTGAGACTCAAAATTGAGCTCCGGTGCATCCTGTTTCCATTGATCATCCTTGATGTTTCTACAACTTGATTGGAGTCCACCTGTGGTAAATTCAATTGATTGGACATGATTTGGAAAGGCACACACCTGTCTATATAAGGTCCCACAGTTGACAGTGCATGTCAGATCAAAAACCAAGCATTGAAGGTCCCCAAGAACACAGTTACCTCCATCATTCTTAAATGGAAGAAGTATTGAACCACCAAGATTCTTCCTAGAGCTGGCCACCTGGCCAAACTGAGCAATCGGTGGGGGAAAGGGCCTTGGTCAGGGAGGTGACCAGAACCCGATGGTCACTCTGACAGGGCTCCAGAGTTCCACTGTGGAGATGGGAGAACCTTCCAGAAGGACAACCATCTTTGCAGCACTCCACCAATCAGACCTTTATGATTGAGTGGCCAGACGGAAGCCACTCCTCAGTAAAAGGCACATGACAGCCCGCTTGGAGTTTGCCAAAAGTCACCTAAAGGACTCTCAGACCATGAGAAATAATGTTCTCTGGACTGATGAAACCAAGATGGAACTCTTTGGCCTGAATGCTAAGTGTCACGTCTGGAGGAAATATTGCACCATTCCTATGGTGAAGCATGGTAGTGGCAGCATCATGCTGTGGGGATGTTTTTCAGCCACAGAGACTGGGAGACGAGTCAGGATTGAGGCAAATATGAACATAGATGTTCTTGATGAAAACCTGCTCCAGGTTTTCAGACTGGGGCGAAGGTTCACCTTCCAACAGGACAACGACCCTAAGCACACAGCCAAGACAACGCAGGAGTGGCTTCGGGACAAGTCTCTGAATATCCTTGAGTGGCCCCGCCAGAGCCCGGACTTGAACCCCATCGAACATCTCTGGAGAGACCTGAAAATAGCTGTGCAGCGACGCTCCCCATCCAAGCTGACGGAGCTTGAGAGGATCTGCAGAGGAGAATCTGAGAAAATCCCGAAATACAGGTGTGCCAATCTTGTAGCGTCATAACCAAGAAGACTCAAGGCTGTAATCTCTGCCAAAGGTGCTTCAACAAAGTACTGAGTAAAGGGTCTGAATACTTATGTAAATGTGATATTTACGTTTCTTTTATTTGCAAAAATGTCTAAACCTGTTTTTGCTTTGTCATGGGATATTGTGTGTAGATTGAAGAAAAAAACAATTTAATCAATTTTAGGCTGTAAAGTAACAGTGGAAAAAGTAAAAAGAGTATAACTAGGGTTATGTGATTCCAGCACTCTTCCACCTATCCAAGCAATATCTGTCTGGCTGTGCTGATAATAGTCCTCTCCCTCCCCATCTCCTTCTCGCCCTCCAGGAGACTTTGTGATCTTGTTGAATGCTGGGATGAGCATCCAGCAAGCTCTGTTCTTCAACTTCCTGTCTGCCTGCTGCTGCTACCTGGGCATGGGCTTTGGAATCCTGGCAGGAAACAGCTTCTCACCTCAATGGATCTTTGCCCTGGCAGGGGGCATGTTCCTCTACATCGCCCTGGCAGACATGGTGAGAGAGTGTATGGACGGTGGACAAGGGCGGGGTTGGTCCAGGGGTGTGAGTGGAGGGGGGGGGGGGGGGGGGGAGGGGGGGGTCGTCTCTCTATCCACAGAGAATGGATATAGAGCACAACATACCATTTACCCATCCAGTGTTATTTCTAAGGATAACTCTGTGTGGGCATTAAGGAACTGACCATCCCCCCCCTTTCCTTCTCGCTGTAGTTCCCAGAGATGAACGAGGTGAGTCGTGAGGAGGAGGAGGAGGGGGGCAGCAGCTTCCTTGTGACCTTCATCATCCAGAACGCAGGCCTCCTAACCGGCTTCACCATCATGCTGCTTCTCACCACGTTCTCTGGAGCCATCACTATAGACTAGCGGTAGCGCTCACACAACTACACCCAACCGCTTACAACTCTAACGATTCCCTTTGGAGCTGAAAGGGAATGCCCGGCCCTCCCTCCCCAGTCTCCCTCTCAGGCCCCATTTTTCCCTGAATTCCCCCTCAGGACTTTAGAGACCCGGGGCTTCGGTTCTAGTGCGGCAGGAACGCACCCTGTAAGACTTAAGTTCTCCAAACACTTTCATAAGCGTTAGTACACTGGCAGGGGTACCGCCCTTCCTCATCTCTCTTGGGCTTTCTCTGCCAGCTAGCTGAATAGCCTAGAGAGATCCCTTTCCCCTCTGTTCTATGCCACCTGCGGGGACAGGTACGAGTCATAGGCAGAGTTCAGGACCACCATATTATCTCCTATGATGGCCATACATGCAATATCTACAAACCATTTATATGAACATAGTTCATATATAAAATCTATATATAAACTATAAGTAGCTATAAATAAACCGTTATTTAATCAAACAATTCCTTGTTCCCCAGACTACTGAGAGACCATTTTAGCTCTACTACGACTCTGCTGTTGTCATGGAGATCATGTTCTTCTGTCATTGGTTATTTTGGACATGCATGTTGAGCCTTGACTTGGACCTTTTGAGCAACCAGGGGTGGATTCACTAGGGAAACATTTTAAGAACAACGGTAAGGGACCTACCAGAATTTGTCAAAACATTTTGCAACTGAATCGGTGTAATATTTACACCCCGTGGTCCAGGGAAATAGTGTATTTATATTACCCATATGCCTCTGTGCCCATGGGCCAAACTACGGTGGCCTCAGCAGCACAATCAGGTAATAGCAGTTGTATTGTAGACATAGATCAACTTGAACTGGAAAGTTTAGCAAGATGGTGTGAAGAACAAATAATTTCCCCAACATGGGACTGATGTGTCTTTGTGAGAATGTAGATGTTATGTTTTACTTGAGGAGAAACCAGACAAAAACGCAAGACTTGTGAATTTTAAGAACCAAATGTGGACAGACCATTTATAATGAAGGGCTCCATTGAGACGTGGTGTTTATAATGAAGATCTCCATTGAGATGGTGTTTTTCCTCCAAAGTGTGACAAGCGTGAAGAACAAGAACCTCCTGATTTTAGCTTTCCGTCCTGGTTTCCTCGTCTGACGGTGTTCTCTACTAAGATGTTAGCAAATAGCTCCCTGTTATAGTACCCTACTTTTTGGTACAACCTTAAATAAGTGCACTGTAGGGAATAGGGTGCCATTTTGGACAAAGCCTATGTTTGATGGATGGATGGATGGACTATGGTGGCACCTGAAGCCACAGCCTATTTCTCCCAATCAGTTCCCCAGCTAGCTTACCATCTGTGCCCTTCATAAGTCATTGACTAGATTTTTTAAATACTCTTTACTCTATGAATGCAATCCTCCATTCCTTACCCATACCCGTTGTCATTGAGAGAGTCTGTTTTTATTATTTGTATGGATGTAATGATGAATGAATGGTTAGAATCAAAGACTGTATGCAGAACCATAGTCACTCTTAAAGAGGTACAGTTGAAGTCTGAAGTTTACATAAACCTTAGCCAAGTACATTTAAACTCAGTTTTTCACAATTCCTGACATTTAATCCCAGTAAAAATTCCCTGTCTTAGGTCCGTTAGGATCACCACTTTTATTTTAAGAATGTGAAATGTCAGAATAATAGTAGAGAGAATTATTTATTTCAGCTTTTATTTCTTTCATCACATTCCCAGTG
The DNA here is from genome assembly GCA_023634145.1 of Thymallus thymallus. Lineage (NCBI taxonomy): Eukaryota > Metazoa > Chordata > Actinopteri > Salmoniformes > Salmonidae > Thymallus > Thymallus thymallus. The sequence continues at coordinate 5,232,158 of CM042402.1, read as the reverse complement.
GGTCAGACGTACACATTCACTCAATTAGTAATTGATAGCATTGCCTTTAAATCGTTTAACTTGGGTGAAATGTTTCGGGTAGCCTTCCACAAGCTTCCCACAATAAGTTGGGTGAATTTTGGCCCATTCCTCCTGACAGAACTGGTGTAACTGAGTCAGGTTTGTAGGCCTCCTTGCTCACACACGCTTTTTCAGTTCTGCCCACAAATGTTCTATAGGATTGAGGTCAGGGCTTTGTGATGGCCACTCCAATACCTTGACTTTGTTGTCCTTAAGCCATTTTGCCACAACTTTGGAAGTATGCATGGGGTCATTGTCCATTTGGAAGACCCATTTGCGACCAAGCTGTAGCTTCCTGACTGATGTCTTGAGATGTTGCTTCAATATATCCACATCATTTTCCTTCCTCATGATGCCATCTATTTTGTGAAGTGCACCAGTCCCTTCCTGCAGCAAAGCACCCCCACAACATGATGCTGCCACCCCCGTGCTTCACGTTTGGGATGGTGTTCTTCAGCTTGCAAGCCTCACCCTTTTTCCTCCAAACATAACGTTGGTCATTAAGGCCAAACAGTTCTATTTTTGTTTCATCTCCAAAAAGTACAATCTCCACGTGCAGTTGCAAACCGTAGTCTGGCTTTTTTATGGAGGTTTTGGAGCAGTGGCTTCTTCCTTGCTGATCCGGCTTTCAGGTTATGTCGATATAGGACTCGTTTTACTGTGGATATAGATACTTTTGTACCGGTTTCCTCCAGCATCTTCACAAGGTCCTTTGCTGTTCTGGGATTGATTTGCACTTTTCGCACCAAAGTACGTTCATCTCTAGGAGACAGAACGAGTCTCCTTTCTGAGCGGTATGACGGCTGCGTGGTCCCATGGTGTTTATACTTGCGTACTATTGTTTGTACAGATGAACATGGTACCTTCAGGTGTTTGGAAATTGCTCACAAGGATGAACCAGACTTGTGGAGGTCTACAACTTTTTTTTTTTTCTTTTTTTTTTTTTTTCTCTCTGAGGTCTTGGCTGATTTCTTTCGATTTTCCCATTATGTTGAGCGAAGAGGCACTGAGTTTGAAGGTAGGCCTTGAAATACATCCACAGGTACACCTCCAAATGACTCAAATTATGTAATTAGCATATCAGAAGCTTCTAAAGTCATGACATTTTCTGGAATTTTCCAAGCTGTTTAAAGGCACCATCAATTTAGTGAATGTGATATAGTGAAATAATCTGTCTGTAAAATAATTGCTTGTGTCATGCACAAAGTAGATGTCTTAACCGATTGCCAAAACTATAGTTTTGAAAAATGAGTTTTAATGACTTCAACCTAAGTGTATGTACATTTCGACTTCAACTCAACTATTTTACAACCTGATGTTGGATGGTTCCTCAACCTGAAAGTAGTCTATGGGCCAGGATAAACTGTAATCCATGGTTCAGTTTTATTTTAAACAGCCACAATAAAGCTAAAAATCTATGGAAGTGATGGGCATGTGAGCATGTTTGAAAAGTAGAATGTCTAAATCAGCTGAAATCAATTCTATATTTTGTTTGATGTTACTTAAAGGTGATTTGGCTTTAAAAAAATAATAACATGTTCACCTGCCCAATCACTTCCATTGATTTCTAGCTAGCGGTGGCTAAAGTTGGTAATGGCTGTTTTAATGAAAACTGAACAACGATTACAGTTTCTCCTGGCCCATTGACTACTTTCAGGGTTAGGAACCATCTAGCATCAAGTTGTAAAATAGTGAACTACTCCTTTTTAAGATGTTTTTGTTCTAATTCAACACGTGAGGCTGTCATTTATGTAGCAAGGCCCAAACCCTATGGTTGAATCTGTAAGGCTTGTCATGGTTTAGCCTATAGTGAATAACAGTTGGTAGGCTGATAATCAGCTTCTACAATATCAATGGTTGAGTTATGAAGCACTGTGTTAGTGCAGTGTTCATGACACCGCTATAGTGTTATATAACAGTTGTTATGGAGAGAGAAGTTATAAGTAACAGTTCTTATAGGTTTGGGATTGATGGGAGTTTTGCCATCAGGGCCCATGTGGTAGTAAAATGCATGTGCTGTGTTATGATGTCAACAAATGATGCAGGACAGGTAGTTTTCCCAGGTCCCAACAGAATTCAGGGTTATTTATGATTGGAGAGAATGTATTGTGTACCATCAGCAGATGCAAGTTTGTGTAATATTATAAGTGAACCCTAGAGGGATGCATTGCCTCTGAAATGTACCAGCATAGAGCAGTGGAGAATATTTTCTTTCCCCCTTCATTGAATATTTGCTCAGAGCTTTACTACAATTGCTATGCATTGACTTCAATGTCAGTCTACAATTGCCTTGTTATTAGAATAGAATTGGTAAAAATCCTAAGGTTTAGGTGAATAATTGCTATTTCCCTTTTCTGAGTTAATCTATATGAAATAAACCATGTCATGAAGTGAATTATGTACAATGTCAATCATAGTGTTTTGAAACGGTTAGTTGTAATGCATAATCTAATATTGTTTAAAGCCATAATGTTTTAAATGCATTTTTCCATTTAAGTTCATACTTTTTGTTTAGAAACGCAAGCCATGTGAAACTAGACAATGATGCAATATTTTTTTGTTGTATTTATACATTTTCCTTGCGGTAATTTACATGTTGCACATGTAAACCACATTTGTTAGTCATATGGCTACATGAATACAACAGATCTCAATTCAAAGTACATACACAGTCAACACACATTTCCATCTCGATATGCGAAGTCTCCATTTTGCGTAGTCTACCTCCATGCAGGATTTTGCTGTCAAACACCTCATTGTGTGTGGCTAACCAGGGTTGGGGTGAATTGCAGTCAATTCTGAAAGTAAACCAAATTCCAATTCAGAATGTTCTTAATTGAAAAGCATTAAGGAGAATTTGATTTGGGATTTCAGTGTACTTACTGAATTAAAATAGAATTTCCCCCAACCCTGATTCAAACTGACTTAATGTCTTTAAAAAGTGTAATTTATTGATGATGTAAAGAAGTCCGACTCCTGTGAATAGTGGTTTCAAGGAAGTGTTGTACCTTTTGCAATGTGTTGTGGGAGCTGGGAACATGTATATATTTTTTTTTATATATATATATAAACAATTTTCCTAAATGATCTCAAGTCTCATTTACTTTGTTGCACAATCAACAACTTATAAAATGAAAGGTACTTCATAAGTTCTCATTATTAGAACTAATACAAAGTCCTAATATATAAAGAGTGATCTAAAGCTTGTACTTTTCCAAAATGTGGCTTATTTATAATACGACATTTGCTAATGTATGATTTCTGAAGTATTATAGGCAGAGGTATAAAGAGGTCTTGTAATGGGGATTTATTAAAGCTTCAACTTCATTCGCGACACCCAGAACATGGAGCTGTACTTACGCGATAGAATATGAACATGCTTGGGCACTTCCTGCTACCCAAAACAGAACAGTGGCACGGTTCATAATGGCCGTAGATTACAAAATAATGAGTTTATCATTGTGTTTCTGGACAATGCCATGATTTAATGCTTTGTAGCTGAGCTTGCTAGTAATTGCAAGCCAACTCTCTTGAGCTGAATGACTGGCAAACACCACAGCTCATACTAACTAGCTTAACTATGTGTAGCTGCACTGAACAAAAATATAAATGCAACAATTTTTAAAGATTTTACTGAGGTACACTTCATATAAGGAAATCGCATGACTGGGTATACAGATATGCATCGGTTGACCAACCGACAAGGCTACCTGACTCATGCAGCGTGACACTTCCTTTGTATAGAATTCATCAGGCTGTTGATTGTTGCCTGTGGAATGTTGTCCCACTCAATGCCTGTGCGAAGTTGCTGGATATTGTTCGGGAATTGGAACACGCTGTTGTACACGTCTATCCAGAGCATTCCAAACATGCTCAGCGGGTAGTGACATGTCTGGTGAGTATGCAGGCCAAGGCAAATTTTCAGCTTCCAGGAATTGTGTACAGATCCTTGTGACATGGGGACTTTCATTATCATAATGAAACATGAGGTGATGGCGGCGTATGAATGGCACGACAATGGGCCTCAGGATCTCATCACTGTATCTATGTGCATTCTAATTGCCATTGATAAAATGCAATTGTGTTTGTTGTCCGTAGCCTTTACCTGCCCATACCATAACCCTACCGTCACCACGGGGCACTCTGGATTCACCTAGTTAGTCAGGGTCTTCTCCAGGGTTGCTCCTGGATTCTGGATCTCCCCCCCCCCCCCCTTCTCATCCCCATACTGAGCAGCACCTAACACAAACCCTTACCCCGCCCCTTACCCTAAACCTGGTTTGTATTCTAACCCAAATCCCACCCCTTACCCTTAACCTGGTTTGTATCCTAACCCAAATCCCGCCCCTTACCCTAAACCTGGCTTGTATTCTAACCCAAATCCCGCCTCTTACACTAAACCTGGTTTGTGTGACTCCTGTTTGTTTTTCTTCTACAATTGTAAAGTGACTTTGGGTACTTGAAAAGAGCTCTAAGTCCCATGTATTATTTGATTATTATGTCATGGAAAGAGCAGGCGTTCTTAATGTTTTGTACACTCAGTGCATCTGTGTGTTGTACCCAGTAGGAAATAACATGTGCACTGCAGGGCCTTCTGAAAGTATTCAGACCCCTTAACTTTTTCCACATTTTGTTACGTTACAGCCTTATTCTAAAATGGATAAATGCGACTTACAGTTAGTGCATACCTGTTCATACTTTTTTACGTACTGGTCCCCCGTGGGAATCGAACCCACAACCCTGGCATTGCAAGTGCCATGCGCTACCATCTGCGCTACATGGGAATCAGTGCATGTCCGAGCAAAAACCAAGCCATGAGGTCGAAGGAAATGTCAGTAGAGCTTCGAGACAGAATTGTGTCGAGGCACAGATCTGGGGAAGAGTACCAAACAATTTCTACAGCATTGAAGGTCCCCAAGAACACAGTGGTCTCCATCATTCTTAAATGGAAGAACTTTGGAGCCCGGCCAAACTGAGCAATCGGGGGAGACGGACCAGACTAAGGTGACCAAGAACCCGATGGTCAGCTCTAGAGTTCCTCTGTGGAGATGGGAGAAACTTCTAGAAGGACAACCATTTCTGCAGCACTCCACCCATCAGGCCTTTATGGCAGAGTGGCCAGACGGAAGCCACTCTTCAGTAAAAGGCAGATGACAGCTCGCTGGTAGTGGCAGCATCATGCTGTGGGGATGTTCTTCAGCGGCAGGGACTGGGAGACTAGTCAAGATCGAGGCAAAGATGAACGAAGCCAAGTACAGAGAGATCCTTGACGAAACCTGCTCCAGAGCATCCAGGAACTCGGACGAAGGTTCACCTTCCAACAGGACAACAACCCTAAGCACACAGCCAAGACAACGCAGGAGTGGCTTCGGGACAAGTCTCTGAATGTCCTTGAGTGGCCCAGCCAGAGCCCGGAATTCAACCTGATCGAACATGTCTGGAGAGAGCTGAAAATAGCTATGCAGCAACGCTCCCCATCCAACCTGACAGAGCTTGAGGATCTGCAGAGAAGAATGGGAGAAACTCCCCAAATACAGGTGTGCCAAGCTTGTAGGGTCATACCCAAGAAGACTCAAGGCTGTAATCGCTGCCAAAGGTGCTTCAACAAAGTACTGAGTAAAGGGTCTGAATACTTATGTAAATGTCATATTTCAGGTTACATTTTTTTTTTGCTTTGTCATTATGAGGGGGGGGGGGGGGGACTATTTAATCAATTTTTTAAACTGTAACGTAACAAAATGTGGAGAAAATCAAGTGGTCTGAATACTTTCCGAATGCACTGTATATATACAAAGTATGTGGACACCCCTTCAATTTAGTGAATTCTGATATTTCAGCCACACGTTGCTGACAGGTGTATAAAATTGAGCACACGGCCATGTAATCTCCATAGATAAACATTGGCAGTAGAATGGCCTTACCAAAGAGCTCAGTGACTTAACCTGGCACCATTTCCAACAAGTCACTGTCACATTTCTGCCCTGCTAGAGCTGCCCCGGTCAACTGTAAGTGCTGTTATTGTGAAATGGAAACATCTAGAAGCAACAACGGCTCAGCCGCGAAGTTGTAGGCCACACAAGCTAACAGAACAGGACCACTGAAGCGTGTAGCACATAAAAATCGTCTGTCCTCGGTTGCAACACTCACTACTGAGTTCCAAACTGCCCCTGGAAGCAACGTCAGCACATCACGTCGGGAGCTTCATGAAATGTGTTTCCATGGCCAACAGCCGTACACAAGCCTAAGGTCACCATGCGCAATGCTAAGTGTCCGCTGGAGTGGTGTAAAGCTCGCCACCATTGGATGCTGGAGCAGTGGAAACGTGTTCTCTGGAGTGATGAATCACGCTTCCCCATCTGGAATCTGGGTTTGGCGGATGCCAGGAGAATGCTACCTGCCGTAATGCATAGTGCTAGCTGTAAAGTTTGGTGGAGGAGGAATAATGGTCTGGGGCTGTTTTTCATGGTTCAGGCCCCTTAGTTCCAGTGAAGGCAAATCTTAACGTTACAGCATGCAACTACATTCTAGACGATTCTGTGCTTCCAACTTTGTGGCAACAGTTTGGGGAAGGCCCTTTCCTGTTTCAGCATGACAATGTCCCCGTGTACAAAGTGTGAGGTCCATACAGAAATAGTTTGTAGAGATTGTGTGGAAGAACTTAACTGGCCTGCACAGAGCCCTGACCTCAACCCCATCAAACATCTTTGGGATGAATTGGAACGCCGACTGCGAGCCAGGCCTAATTGCCCAGCATCAGTGCCGACCTCACTAAATGGACGCAAGTCCCCACAGCAATGTTCCAACATCTGGTGGAAAGAGTTGAGGCTATTATAGCAGCAACGGGGGGACCAACTCCATATTAATGTCCATGATTTTGGAATGAGATGTCCACATACTATTGGCCATGTTGTGTTTGTACCATGTAGTTACCCAGATGTTTCAAGAACTTCAGATAAGGTTTGGCCATTTTGTAGCGTTATCCTTATGTCTAGGTTAAGATGTGTCAGGTTCTGACTGTAGGGAGGCCTCTGGGCAACTCTATGTTGTCTTGGAGTTAGTCAGGGCTTGACAGTAGGGGCGTCTAGGCACCTCTGTTTTGTGTTTTTGTGTTTGTCCCCAATTAGAGGCAGCTGCCATACGTTGTCTCTAATTGGGGATCCTATTTAGATCCTATTATTGTGCCCACCTGTGTGTGGTTCTTTGTTTGTGCATGTCACACATCTGTTCCTGGTTTCGTTCTCTACTTTTTGTTGTTTTTGTAAACCAATAAAAGGAATGTCTTCATTCTACTGCTCAGCGCCTCGGGTCCTTCATAAGAACCATGACAAGATGTTTAGATGTAACAGTCAGTATGTGTTGTATCATTAACCCTTTAAATGTGGTGTGTGTTAATAGGACAGTGAAGGGACCAGTTTGTTCAGGACCCAGCCCTGCTGAGAGAGAGGGCCGAGGCTAGGAGAGCTACCGTACAACACAGGAAGGGGTTCACATGCACACAAAAATGTAATCCATGTTTGAAATTCCCTGTCTTATATTTGCCCTAAAGATTTCTGCAACATGTCTTAAAATTGCAATGTGAGACATCCTAAATTGAGGTTTGTGTATGAGCAAGGTGTGTTTACGATTTCAAAACGTCTTCTCCTCCCCCAGGTACCGGTCGGAGCCCTCCAGAGATAGCGGCGTGGTGGGTAAACCTAAGGGCCAGGACCAGACTACAGAGACCAACCACAACCGCAGGGTCATGTCTGACTACAAGAGGAACAAAGGCATGATCCCCTTCTGATGACTGACCAGGAAGTGTTGCCATGGAGATCAACCAACTGGATGTTGTGTACAAGAACGGATGTTGGTGGCCGATGAATAAAGAAAGGAGGGAAGGAAGGACAAGAGATGGAAGAGACTGTGCTCAGCCATCCCAGAGGTGAAAGGACCCCTGATTGATGACCCCCTACCCAGGGTCCTCTTCTTCATCAGTCAGATCATATTTCTACTGGGAGAGTCACCACCCTTTACTATTGGCCTTTTTCTGTTATCTTTCAGTAAAGACATTCTAGTTTTCCTTTTTCTATAACAAAGAGCATGCCAATGATTAGTTCAAAGAAAACATTACTTTGTTGGTTGCCAAGTGGCCTGTTGGTGAAATATTTAAAGGGACACAAAACACCTCACTTATTTTTTTAAGTTTGAAAGTTGCAGTTGTTTGGTCCGATATGATTTGTAGTTTCAGTTGAACAGAAGTGACTGAGTGAGTGAAGAACGACAAGCTTTATTATTGCCATGTAACAAATCCATTCACAAATATTTGGAGTGATGACTTCATTAGCTTTGACATCCTCATCATCAAATTAACAACAAACAGAACATAGGACTAAAAAGAGAGAGGAGAAGCAAGGAGGGCAGCCTGGATGAGAGACTGAAACCTAAGGACCTCGAAGAACAAGGAACAACATGTCAGTTAAATACAGATCCAGACATCATAGCCAAGCCAGGACCAGAGGTGGAGGAGAGTGTGTGTGTATTATCCAACAGATTCTAGTGGCTTCTACAACTTGAAGCCAGTCACAGCAACTACTTTATAACAAGACAATCACAAAGAAATATCTAGAAGAGCATTTTTGTAACAAAAAGAAAAGCACATTTATGATTTGATTTTTGATCTTTACATTTTTTTTTTAAATACTGTGGTTGGAGAGCTTTTCTCAATGGAGTATTCCTGTGTGATCGGAGCAGTGACTGACTGTTCTAGTGGTGTTGGCTGTAAACCCTCTGTCAGTTTCCCACTGATCTGAAAGAACTGGATAGAGGTGAAAGCAATACGATGGAAAGTTGCCATATTGCTGATCACAAGGAAGGATTCACATGTTCCTATAAGGTGTTTCCAGATCCTCCTGTTGGATGTTCTGGAGTGAAAGTGGATGAATTGTGATACAACTTGCACCATTTGACTTTTCACCTTTACATACTATACTCTCATTGGCTAGCCAAGGTCACGTCTATTTCATACTATACTCTCATTGGCTAGCCAAGGTCACGTCTATTTCATACTATACTCTCATTGGCTAGCCAAGGTCACGTCTATTTCATACTATACTCTCATTGGCTAGCCAAGGTCACTGTGGGTTAGAATAGAATAATAACTAATAACTGACCAACAACTAAGAAGGATTAATATTACAGTCCTGTAGAGCAGTAGGCCATAATGGCAGATGTCTATGAAGGGTGTTAGTAACGTCTGGTCTGGTCTGGTCTGGTCTGGTCTGGTACTGTGGTGCTGTAGTGAATAAGATGTGTGCTGCACAGAGCAGTCTCACTCTGCACAAAGAGTTCAACAGAAGTAGGGTGAACAACTGAAATGCTCTCTATTGCGCTCCCCGTTCTTAGTCCTATTCATTTATATTTAATAGAAACTTTGAAATTGTACCCCTCAAAGTACACAATAATAGTCTGGATCAAATTAGTCCAGTTAGTGATAAAAATTATTCTGACCCGTGCGTAGATGTGTTTTGATGGACACACTGTTAACTATGCTTTGTACCATTAAGCATTAAATAACTATTTAAATATTATCGACAAAAAAAGACTGTTCGCTAGGTTTCACATACATTCAATAACTATTTAAATATTATCGACAAAAAAAGACTGTTCGCTAGGTTTCACATACATTCAAATGCCTTTGACTTAACATTTCTCTGTTAAGAAACACATGGAATTCCAGGACAGACCTTCAAAGACCTCAGGTCTTGACATGTACACAGACACTCCTACCATTAGGCACCAGCTAGTTCCGGTAGGTGCCCTATCACACATACACATAGCATACCAGCCAGTGAGAGGGAGGGTGAGAGAGAATACAGTAACATCATTGTATAGTGATACTGCTTTCACATAGGATTTTCCAGTATTTTGCCTGTAAAAAAAAAATACTAATATGGGCAATGTTTATATGACCCACTTAGAAACAGGCCCATTTTTACCACATTCTTGCCTGTATAGCCTTTTATACCACCCGTGCACATGCCGATGAGGAGTGGTAGTAGTGGTGTGCAGATGTAAGTGGGCATTTTTTTATAAATCCATTGAATAAACAACATACAAAATAAATCCATAATTTGCTTAGGCAGGTCCTATGAAACATAATATTAAGAAAATCTATTTACAAAACAATAGAATGTCATATTTTGAATTTAATCGAATGAATAAAATCTATATTTCACTATTTTGTTCATTAAACAGCCAGACACCTACCCAGATCACAGACAACACATATTTTGTAGTAAGAATATAAGAGATAAAAATACCAATCATATTTTTCCCACACAACTTTTTCATGGAAACTTAACACTGTCATATTTAAACTGCATGGTTTCCCGAGTCGTTGTGGGACGATTGCACATCTCTAAAACAGGTTATAGGCTACATGTGCACCACCTAGTCAGAACAGTAGGCACATGGGCTACTAACAGCTCACTACATAACATATACTTAGTATTACTTTCTTAGCTACAGTATACATATCTCCCTGGCATATTACATAATTTATGGAGCAGCATACAATACAATTTTGGACTCACCTTGTTGTGCTGTGCTCACTTGAAAATGAAGGTGGCGCTGCAGTCATCAAAGTCTAACATTCTCTGGATTTATGGCGCTTTCAAGACAACTGGGAACTCGGGAAAAAAAAACAAGGTTGAATCATGATGACGTAGCTGTAGAAAGAGGCGGATGACCGTTTAAAACGTATTTTCCCAGTCAGAGCTTATTTTTTTCCCCGACATCCCAGTTGTCTTGAACTCAAGTTTTCGCAGTTCCGAGTTAAATTGTTTTGAGCGCGGCACAAATCATGCTTCATTGACAGCATGGCCAAAGTTGAATGTTTATAATTTTAAGAGAATCCCAGATTTGGGACAACACGGCCAGGCTAGTGATTGCTTTGCAATGCTTGCAGTGTCACTGATTCCTTCCAAACCACTCATTGTTTTATTTGTTGTGTAATGTTTAAGTCCAATGGCCAATGAGCACCAATACGTTTTATCTATAATTTGTCTTCATACGACAAGGATTGAAAAGGATTTGCCAGTAGATTGTCGACTTGATGATGATGACTGCTAGCTTCCTAGCTAAGATTCTGAAAGTATGACGACGACATGATCAGTCCAATCAAAGCTACGGTAGATATAACGTGATTTGAAGTCATTGTTTTCTAACTATGGCAGCACCCAAGAGGCTTGAATTTTCAAGCTCTCCTTGTAGATTTTGCAGTGACTTAGTGTCGATGAGTGACAGAACACTGAGCCAATCACGACGCAACTAGAGAACATTACCAACCCCTTGCTGCCCCACCACCACTTAGAAAGCACTGAGCTAGGCTGAAACACCGGCATTTTGGAGCTGCCTAACTCAAGAAGGCAAAAAAGAGACCATGTTTGTATGCGGCTTTATTAACTCTAAGTGCCATCTGTCAACTTTCAGTAAAAAAGCACACTTGAAACAAATGTAAACATTTAATTAAACCGATTTAATCAAATAACTGTTGAACAAGAGTTAGCAAAATTTAGGATGAGGGGGATTAAGTCGAAAGTGGGATTGGTGCCAACAACAAGGCAACTTCCCCTAATGTATCCTGGAGAGAGAGAGAGAGAGAGAGAGAGAGAGAGAGAGCATGTGGCAGTGGAGGGATCCTTCAAATTTTGTGGGATTCAGTATTCTAACACGAAGGTAACACGTAAATAGCCGGATATGGACACCAATTCAGATGCAAACTACTGTATGTGAACGTATATAGGGGTCACATATAGGTAATACCACACAACATGAGAAAGAGACACCTTGAGAGCATCATGCCAAACAATAAGTGTAAAGAAGGGGCTTTCTTTGAAGGACGGGTCTCAGCTGAGGTCCAATCATTCCGATTATCATCTTGTAACAGGTTGAGGGACTAACAGTAATTTACTTCCACTAGCCTGCAGCTAGCCAGGTAGTGCAAGCCAACATTGTTCAATTGGCATGCTAACTTCATGATAAGTTAAGAATTTTAGCTAACATTACTATTTGTATCTTCCTGTCACACAAACAACCAATCCTTTCTCTGCTGCTGCTGCTGATACCGCAACTCAACCCAGACTTTAAGAAATTTCACCTCTGGGATAAATAAAGTATTTACCTACCTACCTACCTACCTACCTACCTACCTACCTACCTACCTACCTACCTACCTATCTATCTATCTATCGCCTCTTGTTTGGCCTTGCCTAGATGAAGGAAAATAGGAATTACTCATTAGCATACAGACCCATTTTGTGTTTCTTTTGATGTTTCTGTTGCAAAGCTACAGATCTTTTTCCAGTACACGACACACTGACGTCACGCACAGCCCTTGTGTGGCAATGTTTGCAAACAGCAGTGGTGGAAAAAGTACTCTATTGTCACACTCGAGTAAAAGTAAAGATACCTTAACAGAAAATAACTCAAGTGAAAGTTACCCAGTAAAATATTACTTGAGTAAAAGTCTAAAAGTATCTGGTTTTAAACGTACTTAAGGACAGTGATACATTAAATTCCTTATATGAAGCAAACCAAAACACTCCAAAACTCAGACAAAATTTACAAACACAGTATTTGTTTTTCAGCCAGATCAGAGGCAGTAGGGATGGCAAAGCTTTATATAGGTGCCATAATTCTGTCCTGCTTGAGCATTCTAAATGTAACGAGTACTTTGAGGCGTCAGGGGAAATGTATGGAGTAAAAAGTACATATTTTTTTTTAGGAATGTAGTGGAGTAAAATAAAAAGTTGTCAAAAATATAAATAGTAAAGTAAAGTACAGATACCCCCCCAAAAAATACTTAAGTAGTACTTAAAATTATTTTTACTCAAGTACTTTACACCACTGGCAAACAGTCTATGTTAAGTTTAAACTTGTGATGGCATGTTTCATTCTTATTTTGAATGAATCCACTGCACAATGTGAATGCTGGTCGTAGCCTAGCTGTTATGAGCGTTGGGCCAGTAATTTAAATGTTGCTGATACGAATCCCCGTGCTGACTAGGATAAAAAAAATATGTTAATGTGTCCTTGAGCAAGGCCTCTTATCCCTAGTCGCTCTGACGTAAAATCTTTGGATACTGTCCCTTAAATGGGTGTTTCCTCTGGAGATAACGCATTTACGACTTGACAGACAGGGATGGAGAAGAGAACAGCGCCCCCGTCGACCAGCGTCATTCAGTACGATACCGTGACAGACCGACTGCAGTCAGTCAGTCAACTGGGACAGCAGTGTGTCGTTCTTGGTTCTTCAATTTCCATTGACGGAAGAAAAACGGCTTTTTTGTGTGTGCTTTGACAGACGCGATGAGCGGCAGGGTTGGCGACCTCAGCCCGAAGCAGGCTGGTGCATTGGAAGAGGTGAATATCTTTATTGTAGGCTACATTTCTGTATTTGTGTAACAATTATTTCTGTTTGTCGATGTGACAATCGTAGATGCTGTTGAGGACGGTAACATCTGGAACCTTTATATCTTTCCCACCAAGGCAAGCCTATACAGATTGCTGGCTGCAGCCCCCGTGCAATATTATCTGTAGAAAACATATGGCTACAGTTAATTGTAACTATCAATAGAATGTTGTTTCTCTGTAAGGGAGTTTTCACACATGGATCTGTGCTATAGGCCTAGTTCGATTCAGAGTTTTTAATTTTGTCCAGTTGGTTTCACATTGACAAATGTAAAACCTAAATGCTTAAACAAAACCACGTGTTCATTCAAGTAATTTGTTTATTCGAGAAAAATGCTCACGTTAAAGCAATCTATGATGATCAAAAAGCTTAACTTGTGCGTCCCAAACTTCATATTACTTTTGCCTTGGTCTTCCAACAACATGCAGGAGAAACAGCGCAATAGCTGCTCCAACTGCGACGTGAATAAACTATTCAGTAGCCTATAAAGCCCTTACCCTAATCTGCATCGGCTGCGCACGTAAATACTGCTACTCACATAGATATCAAATTACTGTTGGAGTGTAGGCGAGAGCACCGAGGTCAAATTAGTTTCATATTCGATATTCTGTTTTCTGTCGTAAATAGCTATTAAACCAAGAATGTCATGACTATGAACGTGATATATTCTGAATCAGGGGAGGATAGAACAATCCTGTAGGCGTACAGAGGTCCATTATCAGCAACCATCACTCCTGTGTTCCAATGGCACGTTGTGTTAGCTAATCCAATTTTATCATTTTAAAAGGCTAATTGATCATTAGAAAACCTTTTTGCAATTATGTTAGCATAGTTAGCTGATTTAAGATGCAATTATACTGGCCTTTTTAAACAAGTTAGATTATCTGGAGCATCAGCATTTGTGGGTTCGATTACAGGCTCAAAATGGCCAAGAAACTGAAGATCTCGTACAACGCTGTGTACTACTCTGTTTACCAAATCAAGGGAAAATGCTTTGTTATTGTTTGAATCCCAGATTGCCGGTTTAAAAGGGGTTGACCTGCAGGACTAGTCAATGTCGATGATCCAGACTTACTATCTCATAATTTTGACTTACACCTAACCTAACTGGATTTTACATCTACCTCCTGGAGGTTTATTATTTAAATAATGAATTCTCAAGATGTTATATAACATTATTTATACCTAATGGAATTGAGTATCTCCAGTCTTGGTTTCATTACTGTCCTTGTTGTCAACTTTCTAATATTGTCTTGTGTTTATGTTTATATCACACAAAGCACAAACATACAAGCAGCTATCCAATTGTTTGTGTTATCTACGGTTCTCCACATACCACATTTAATATCACAATGCCAGAATCAACAGACGTGTGAGAGTAATGTCACAGATTGAGGCAGGAATTTCCCTCAGAAGTCACACTATTTAACTTATTTTGACCAATGTGCTTTGTTTAATGTATAAGAATAGATTAACTTCCACACAGACTTTGAAGTGGATTGCATGGTATTTTAGACAAGTGTTATAACAATTCATTTAATATAATGTGCTTTCATTCATTTTTACAACTAAACCCTTGTCCATCACTAACACACCTTTGCCCCCTCCTCTCTCTCTCTCTCTCTCTCTCTCTCTCTCTCTCTCTCTCTCTCTGCCACCCTGTTTCATCATTGGGAAGTTTCGAGAGAGGATTCAGGACATTCTTCCACTACTTCCTGCTCATCATGACCACTTCCTGTTGCGCTGGCTCAGAGGTGAGGCAAACTAAAGTTGGTGAGAGACTGAGGCTAACTATAACCGCATGTTGCTTCCTCATGGCATGATGGTGGGCTTGGAGTTGGAATAATATCATATTCTGCTAGGAGAGCTGTAAGGCTTTTAATAAGACCATGCTTGGCTATTCACAAACTCTCAGGTCTAGCTGGGTTACTGGGATAGGCTACTGAAGAGGTCACATTGATGGTCACACTGAACACCCAGAAAATACAGGCACAGACATTGTAGTGTCAACAGAACAATTTCAGCAGTTGAAACTTGTATTTCTCAATAGTTTTGCAACACATAGAAGAAACCAACAGCTTTTAGGGAACTTACAACACCTGCATACAGTGTGTTGGGGGGAAGAATTTGAGAAAGAGAGCTTGGAAATGGATATTGTTAGAGTGGTCTGTGGTCTAGAGTTGATTAGTTAATTAGTCGAGTGACAGGTTGTAGTAACACAGAGAGTGACAGGTAGTAACACAGAGTGACAGGTAGTAACACAGAGTGACAGGTTGTAGTAACACAGAGAATTGTAGTAACACAGAGTGACAGGTTGTAGCAACACAGAGAGTGACAGGTTGTAGCAACACAGAGAGTTGTAGCAACACAGAGAGTGACAGGTTGTAGCAACACAGAGAGTTGTAGCAACACAGAGTGACAGGTTGTAGCAACACAGAGAGTTGTAGCAACACAGAGAGTAACAGGTTGTAGCAACACAGAGAGTGACAGGTTGTAGCAACACAGAGAGTGACAGGTTGTAGCAACACAGAGAGTGACAGGTTGTAGCAACACAGAGAGTTGTAGTAAGACAGATAGTGACAGGTTGTAGCAACACAGAGAGTTGTAGCAACACAGAGAGTTCTTGAGTATTTTAAATTTGTGTCACTGTCCTTGTCTGTTAGTGTACCAGTGTTTTGTTACTTGTCATGTTTTGTGTTGGTGGACACCAGGAAGAGTAGCTGCTGCTTGTTCTAGATGGGACTGGACTGAACTCACACAGGCTCTCTGTGAATCATTGTTGTCTAGTAGGGAAAAGCACAGTAAACCTGTAAAACAGGTTTCAAGGGAGAGGAGCAATTATCATGATTCACTGATGTTCTTTAAAAGCTGAGAGATCCCATGGCACTTATTGTAAGAGTAGGGGTGTTACATTCCCAATCTGGCCCTCATACCATCATGGCCACCTAATCATCCCCAGCTTCCCATTGGCTCATTCATCTCCCTACCTCTCCCCTGTAACTATTCCTCAGTTTGTTGCTGTAAATGAGAATATGTTCTCAGTCAATTTATCTGGTAAAATAAGAGTTAAAAAGAGTGGAAAGACATTTGAATCCAAGGCAAATTATTGCACCAGTCGCCTGCTGCTGTGTGAAAGAGCCATGACATGGGAAATCACTGTGACGTTTCGTTTAGAGAATGAATATATGCAGCTGTGTTACTGTAGACTTCATCCAATAGATTTAAGGGGACAGACACTATTGTGACCCATGTGACAGGAAGACAGGGTGAACCCAGAGGTCATTGACCTTCTTCTTCTTCTTCTTCTTCTTCTTCTTCTTCTTCCACGCAAACGTTGAACATGTCTGACTTTGCATAGCAACATCACTCAGAAGTAATGGTCAGTGAATCTAAATGTAATTCGTTACAGTTACTAGTGCTGAGCGATTTGTGCTTTTTGAGGTCAGTTTGTTTTCGTTTCGATTATTATTTGTATCTATTATGTGGGTTGAATGCTGTAACAACAAAGAATACAACAACATACTGCTTATTCATATGACTTTACTTTAATAAAATAGTTCAGTTGTGTAATATTACATTTGTTTTGTTTTGATGACTTTATTATTTCATTCCGAGTCATCGTCTCTTCTCTATGCTGTGTGACAAAATACATTTTTTATGATTTCTTCAAAGTAATAAGGCATACTTTTATGACTGCTGAATACCAACCATCAATGGGCGGATCACTTTTGTCAGGTCACCTTTCAAAGTGTGTTGCATTGACTTGTGCCTACATGTCATGTAGATCATGTGATCAAAGGAACATTTAGTTTTGACTGGAGGTTTCTACAGTTGGTCTTCACCAACTTCATTCTGTAGCCATCGCCTGCATTGTGGGAGGCTCTATTGTCAACCAATCATTAGGGTGTTATTTTTTGACCCACAGGAACGTGACTAAAGACGTGACTGAAACAGGAAGCAACTTTGCCGCAATTCAGTGGATATGTACAAATGAATGTGATATTTGAGTCTCTCTCTCTCTCACTAATTGATTGTATGTACACACATATGATTTTAGTTTGTCAGTGTGTAATATGGGGTTGGAGGCATCTTTATTTCGACATTGTAAAGAAAACCTTTTATAAACAATGGCAACACTGCCATGTTGATCTGAGCCATGCTGTTGGAAAACCACATCAGTGTGTGATTTTCATCTGTCACCTCTCTGACTTCACTCCTAGACTTTCGTCTACAGCCGGTTGCTTTCGTCTTACCACTCAAACGAGCCCAGTCACGTAGAACATGTATTTTCAGGTAGAAAATGTAAGGCTGGGTGGTGTACAACGGTGCAGGCACTGGGAATGGGGGTGTGAGCGTGTGGGTCTGGGCAGGTGGGATGTGGTTCTTTTGTCTCAGAATGGTTGTTTATGTGCATCGGTTTGTGTCTGGAGTGGGAAAAAATTTAATAAATATGAGGAGAAAAAAAGGAATTAAAATAATTGAATTAGTCAACTAGTTGTTTAATAACCAACATTTCGGTTCATCGCTCAGCACTACTAGTTACCTGTCAAAAATCATAACTTTTGGGTTACCCAAACTCAGTAATGTAATCTGATTACTTACCCAAACTCAGTAATGTAATCTGATTATTTTCAGTTACTTTTAGATGACTTTCCCCTTAAGAGACATTAGAAGAACACAACAAAATATATTACCAATTGAAAGCTCAAATCAATGTTAGAGTTTACATAGCGTTCCATAAATGGATGTTGCATTTTATTTTATGGGTTATTTAGGCTTCTAACCTATTGCTTTCTACTACAACACTATTATCTTCACATGAAAAACCAAAGTCTGTCAGATTTCAAGTCATTCCAATTCATTAAATACCCCTTGATCTTCAAGAATAGGACTTGGAGATATGGAAATATAGATTAGTCAAATAGTTTTACCTGAACATAACACCAAAACTAAGGACTAATTAGCCTACTCTGTTATGTTTATTCTGTTGTCATGGAGATTGGGCTCATTGTTTTGAGTTTAAAAATAAATGCTGTTCTCATGGAATGGCATGCTTTGAGCACTATCGAGATGTGAAAAATGTATGCCATGTGCTGCATTTGCTATAGGCCTTTTGTTTACGTTTTTGTTGTTAACACTTTGATATCTCAATAATTTGCAGCTGTTTAAATTGATCAAAAAGTGTGTGAGCGTTTTTTTGAATCAACACAATTTATATTGCTCAATAAAAGCCTTGCTTGTGGTCTTCTTAAATTAAATGTATTTTTGAAGGACAAAAACACCTGCTGTCCTCCTGTAGGCTACACCACTGCTGTCCTGTAGGCTACACCACTGCTGTCCTCCTGTAGGCTACACCACTGCTGTCCTCCTGTAGGCTACACCACTGCTGTCCTCCTGTAGGCTACACATCTGCTGTTGTCCTGTAGGCTACACCACTGCTGTTGTCCTGTAGGCTACACCACTGCTGTTGTCCTGTAGGCTACACCACTGGTGTCCTCCTGTAGGCTACACCACTGCTGTCCTCCTGTACGCTACACCACTGCTGTCCTCCTGTAGACTACACCACTGCTGTTGTCCTGTAGGCTACACCACTGCCGTCCTCCTGTAGGCTACACCACTGCTGTCCTGTAGGCTACACCACTGCTGTCCTCCTGTAGGCTACACCACTGCTGTCCTCCTGTAGGATACACCACTGCTGTCCTCCTGTACGCTATAGCCTTTACTCAAGTTGGATGTATAGTCTAATCTTTGGATGCTGACAGCAGTCACGCCATTGGAAGACAAAGCTTGGAATGTAGCCTGCAAAAGCCTATTCATGCACTTTTCCCACAATCCATCAAACGCAGGTGTGAATTGCTCAGGCGCAACAAACTTGCACCTTTTTTGAATGCTAATTTGAATGTCTGTCATTGAGGAAAAAAAAATCAAAAACATCCTATTAAAAAGTAATACTAGAAGTAATCATCTAGTTTTTCAAAAGTATCTGTAATCTGATTACAATATTTCTGCTAGTAATGTAACGGATTACAGTTAGTAAAAAGAAAAAACTGTTACATGTAACAGATTACATGTAATCTGTTGCTACCCAACCCTGTTGGTAAATTAGTCTAGCCAGCTATCTAAACTTGTCCACCAAATGCATATGCGTTTTGTTTTGCTGGACATTAAGCCCACATTTTCGTACTTGATGCACATGTGCTTCGCTTTTCAACTAGGTGAAAGCAAGCTCGTTGGAGTCTCTGTGTGTACTTCCGTTTGTACCACCACACGGTAAAACAACATACGAGTTGAAAACATGGAACGCATGCAGAACACAGAACGCACCGCAGACTAGTGTGGCATCCCCAACGTATCGTTGCAGACTGCTCCATTGACAATTAATGACTTCCCCCAGAACACAAAGAGTTTGATGCATCTGGTGGACATGAGGCGTTTTCATTTGCAGAGGTTTTTCCAGACAGACAAGCGATGGGCAGAGCAGGGTTTGTATATAGCTTAGTGGGTTTGCCTGGGCATGTTCAGTACAAAAACCTTTTGGAACGTTGCAGATAGAAATGCCATGAATAGAACTGACATGATTCCTTAGCATCATTTAGATTTTAGTCATTTAGCAGACAGAGAGACTTACAGTAGTGAGTGCATACATTTTCATACTAGTACCCCATGGGAATCAAACCCACAACCTTGGCATTTCAAGTGCCATGCTCTACCAACTGAGCTACATGGGGCATGTTTGTTCTATATAATAGAAGAATGCCTCTCTCCCCACACTGGTGTGATTACTATCTCTGACGGTTTAGAGCCTTCTCTCAGCAAATATCAAAGCTGCAGGCTAAGGTTAAATCTAGACTTGGTTTCCTCTATCGTAATCGCTCCTCTTTCACCTCAGCTGCCAAACTAACCCTGATTCAGATGACCATCCTACCCATGATAGATTACGGAGACATCATTTATAGATCGCAGGTAAGGGTGTTCTCGAGCGGCTAGATGTTCTTTACCATTCGGCCATCAGATTTGCCACCAATGCTCCTTATAGGACACATGTTTAGGAACAAGTTTCCTACTTACAAAGCATGTAGAGGTCTGTAATTTTTTATCATAGGTACACTTCAACTGTTAGAGATGGAATCTAAAACAAAAATCCAGAAAATCACATTGTATGATTTTTAAATAATTAATTTGCATTTTATTGCATGACATAAGTATTTGATACATCAGAAAAGCAGAACTTAATATGTGGTACAGAAACCTTTGTTTGCAATTACAGAGATCATATGTTTCCTGTAGTTCTTGGCCAGGTTTGCACACACAAAACTGCAAAATCGGCAGTGTATCAAATACTTGTTCTCCCCACTGTAGTTAACCATCCAACATCCACCAATGTATAGTGTACATATTCAGCCATCCACCCATAGTATGCAATGTCTTTTTATACCTTTTCATACTGCCGCTCTATGCATCAGGCATCGTGTATCTGTCTTTTGTGTACTTTCGTTCTGGCATTTTGCACCTGCCCTGTGTTTTTGTTGGAGCTGCTTGACAAAGAAATTTCCCCTCGGGGATCAATAAAGTGTCTGTCTGTCTGTCTGTGTGTGTGTGTTTTCCCCTCATCAATCTACACACAATATCCCATAATGACAAAGCAAAAACTGGTTTTTAGAAATTTTAGAAATTCTCTGATCCTCTCAAGTGTTGTCAGGTTGGATGGGGAGCGTCGCTGCAGAGCTATTTTCAGGTCTCTCCAGAGATGTTTGATCGGGCTGGGCCACTCAAGGACATTCAAAAATTTGTCCCGAAGCCACTCCTGCGTTGTCTTGGATTTGTGTTTAGGGTCGTTTTCCTGTTGGAAGGTGAACTTTCTCCCCAGTATGAGGTCCTGAGCACTCTGGAGCAGGTTTTCATCAAGGATCTCTCTGTACTTTTCTCCGTTCATCTTTCCCTTGATCCTGACTAGTCTCCCAGTCCCTGCCTCTGAAAACATCCCCACAGCATGATGCTGCCACCACCATGCTTCACCTTAGGGATGGTGCCAGGTTTCCTCCAGACGTGACGCTTGGCATTCAGGCCAAAGAGTTCCATCTTGGTATCATCAGACCAGATAATCTTGTTTCTCATGGTCTGAGAGTCCTTTAGGTGCCTTTTGGCAAACTCCAAGCGAGCTGTCATCTGCCTTTTACTGAGGAGTGGCTTCCGTCTGGCTACTCTACCATAAAGGCCTGATTGGTGGAGTGCTGGTTGTCCTTCTGGAAGGTTCTCCCATCTCCACAGAGGAACTCTGAAGCTCTGTCAGAGTGACCATCAGGTTCTTGGTCACCTCCCTGACCAAGGCCCTTCTCCCCACCGATTGCTCGGTTTGGCCGGGTGGCCAGCTCTAGGAAGAGTCTTGGTGGTTCCAAACATCTTCCATTTAAGAATGATGGAGTCCACTGTGTTTCTGGGGACCTTCAATGCTGCAAAAATGTGTTGGTACCCTTCCCCAGATCTGTGCCTCGACACAATCCTGTCTAGAAGCTCTACGGACAATTCTTTCAACCTCATGGCTTGGTTTTTGCTCTGACATGCACTGTCAACTGTGGGACCTTATATAGACAGGTGTGTGCCTTTCCAAATCATGCCCAATCAATTGAATTTACCATTGGTGGACTCTAATCATGTTGTTGAAACATCTCAAGGATGATCAATGGAAACAGGATGCACCTGAGCTCAATTTCAAGTCTCATAGCAAAGGGTCTGAATACTAATGTAAATAAGGTATTTTTGTATTGTATTTTTTATAAATTGGAAAAAATTTATAAAAACCTGTTTTTGCTTTGTCATTATGGGGTATTGTGTGTAGATTGATGAGGGAAAACATGTATTTTATTAATTTTAGAATAAGGCTGTAACGTAACAAAATGTGGGAAAAGGGAAGGGGTCTGAATACTTTCCGAATGCACTGTAAGTCAAAATGGTAACTCCACCACTCAGGAACATTCACTGTCTTCTTGGTAAGCAACTCCAGTGTAGATTTGGCCTTGTGTTTTAGGTTATTGTCCTGCTGAAAGGTGAATTAATCTCCCAGTGTCTGGTGGAAAGCAGACTGAACCAGGTTTTCCTCCAGGATTTTGCCTGTGCTTAGCTCTAATCCATGTATTTTTTATCCTGAAAAACTCCCCAGTTCTTAACGATTACAAGCATACCCATAACATGATGCAGCCACCACTATGCTTTAAAATATGGAAAGTGGTACTCCGTAATGTGTTGTATTGGATTTGCTCCAAACATAACACTTTGTATTCAGGATAAAAAGTTAATTGTTTTGCAAAAATGATTGCAGTATTACTTTGGTGCCCTGTTGCAAACAGGATGCATGTTTTGGAATATTTTAATTCTGTACAAGCTTCCTTAATTTGACTCTTTCACTTAGGTTATTATTGTGGAGTAACTACAATGTTGTTGATCCATCCTCAGTATTCTCCTATCACAGCCATTAAACTCTGTAACTGTTTTAAAGTCACCATTGGCCTCATGGTGAAATCCCTGAGCGGTTTCCTTCCTCTCCTGCAACTGAGTTGGGAAGGACGCCAGCATCTTTGTAGTGATTGGGTGTATTGATACACCATCCAAAAAATTTCACCATGCTCAAAGGGATATTCAATGTCCACTTTTAGTATTATCAGCCATCTACCAATAGGTGCCCTTCTTTGGAAGGCATTGGAAAACCTCCCTGGGTTTTGTGGTTGAATCTGTGTTTGCAATTCACTGCTTGACTGAGGGACCTTACAGATAATTTTATGTGTGGGGTACAGAGAAGAGGTAGTCATTCAAAAATCATGTTAAAGACTATTATTGCAATATAGGGAACAGCATACCATTTGGGACACAGCCACTGTCTGACCGCTGCTGTCAGCTGGCCACTTAATCACCTTAGCTAGAGTATTAGATAGACTGCTTAGCATCCCCTCCTCTCCCTTCTGGGTCAGTACTTCTGGGTCAGTACTGTACAATGCTGCTACTGTAAGAGGGAGGTCTGATATAAGGTGTTGGGACACAGTGGAAGGAAGCCTCAGGCAGGTGAATGGGTGCATTTAATCTCCTAAAGGACCCTTAAAGCTGGAATCCTTCATGTTGAAACAGCCATGTCTGTTTGCAATATTACAAGTTACTGTAAACAACCAACACTGTTTTTTCCCCTCTGACATCAGTAAACACGCTATAGAAGAGCACAAGTGCTGCAATTTCTTTTCCGGTCATGCTGCTCAGCTTGTCTACAAAAACAATAACATTGGTGGTGGGGCGGCCAGTGGCACAGATCTTTAATGGAGGCCAACGATAGTGCATTGTCATGGTGACAAAACCATCCCTGCCCTGCTCATTGGCTGAAACCCGGAGTGAGGAATAAATGCAATGTCCGGTTATATAAAGAGATTTAGGGTTTCAGCCAATTCTAATTGAAGGTAGTCAATTCAGGAATTTTTTAAATAATTGAAAAAATTACATTTATTTTCAATGACTTTTCAATAAACTGAAAAGTAGAAGCTATTTATTTCAAAAGTTTTTACATTTCTGAATGTAAAATTCAAATCACTTCCTTAATGGACTACCTTCAATTTGAATTAGGCCCAACCCTGATGGAAACTAATACTTCACAGTCACAGCCATGGCTGACTGTGTGAGTCCTTGTGCCTTCCATTAGTTGTGGAGGACAAAGATGCTTTGTGTTTCTCAAATAGACATATTACATGTTGAATAACAGCACGCACGAAAACACACACACACACACATACACATAAACACACACCCAATCACCATCAGCTGTTATTCACACCCCCTCTCTCTTGTCTCTCCCCTCTTCTCTCTCCCCCTTCTCTCTCCCCCCTTCTCTCTCCCCCTTCTCTTTCACCTCTCAGCCAGGAACTTCAATGTCAACAAATCAGAGGCCATGCTGAGAAAGGTAACCCTCCCAGTCCACCCCTCTCCTCTCCTATGTATTCTTATTGAAACATGTAGCTATGTGACTATTGTATATCTGTTGTATATTTTAATTGGTACAATTATACTAGCCCTAGTGTGACCAATGGTTTGTCCAGCCAGCCTTACACAAGTCATCTGAAATAATGTGGGGGACATCCCATGGAAAATATCAGGGATTGTGTCACATAAAAGTGCTGCTTACAAAATGGCATTCAGCCTAATCCGGAACATTCATCCGATTAAACAATCTAGCCAAGCCTACTGTACCATTATGTCACATAGTATTGATCCCTTTCATGCTGATGGGGTGTTTATGCAGTGATTAGACACTCTGGCAGTCTAAACCTTCTGATCTACTAAACTCACTATACTCACTATACTCACTATACTCACTATACTCACTATACTCACTATACTCACTATATTCACTATATTCACTATATTCACTGTACTCACTGTACTCACTGTACTCACTGTACTCACTGTACTCACTATATTCACTTTACTCACTGTACTCACTATATTCACTAAACTCACTATACTCACTATACTCACTATATTCACTAAACTCACTATACTCACTATATTCACTAAACTCACTAAACTCACTATATTCACTATACTCACTATACTCACGATACTCACTATACTCACTATATTCACTAAACTCACTATACTCACTATATTCACTTTACTCTTATGTTATGTTCTATCATGTTTTATTTCAGCACCTTGACTTCAGGAAACACATGAAAGCAGACACAATCACCACAGAATGGCAGCCTCCAGAGGTACCAGTCTCTTGTAACCCTCATTCAGCTCTTATTACCACATTCCTAAAATACCATGTAGGCCTAGATACTTGACTGTATTATAGTGTGTCACCGTGGTATTAATTGGTCATTACTATGGTATTAATAGTGCGTTACCATGGTATTAATATTTTGTTACCATGGTATTAACAGTGTGTTACCATGGTATTAATAGTGCGTTACCATGGTATTAATAGTGTGTTACCATGGTATTAATAGTGCGTTACCATGGTATTAATAGTGTGTTACCATTGTAATAATAGTGCATTACCATAGTATTTATATTGCGTTACCATGGTATTAATAATGTGTTACCATTGTAATAATAGTGTGTTACCATGGTATTCATATTGCGTTACCATGGTATTAATAGTGCATTACCATGGTATTAATGGTGTGGCAATTGCAGTGTGTTACCATGGTATTTGTGTCCAGGTGATAGAGAAGTACCTGTCAGGTGGGATGTGTGGGTACGACCGTGACGGAAGCCCCATCTGGTGGGATGTCATCGGCCCCATGGACCCCAAGGGCCTCTTCCTGTCAGCGTCTAAACAGGACTTCATCAAGTCTAAGATCAGAGACTGTGAGATTCTGCAGAAGGAGTGTGAGCTGCAGTCTGAGAGGGTATGAGAGGGTTTCATTCATATGTGCAGGGCCTGGAGTTGTATGACCTGACCAGGACAAACTCATGGCACTAACCTTACTGAGATTAGATACAAACTCCTGGCACTAACCTTACTGAGATTAGATACAAACTCCTGGCACTAACCTTACTGAGATTAGATACAAACTCCTGGCACTAACCTTACTGAGATTAGATACCACTAATAAAGTGTTCCTGTCTAGAATCTTTGTTATCCTTGTTGAAAACAGACCTGAGAAGACACTTTGATTCTCTCTCTCTCTCTCTCTCTCTCTTTCTCTTTCTCTTTCTCTTTCTCTCTCAATCTCTCTCTCTCTTTCAATCTCTCTCAATCTCTCTCAATCTTTCAATCTCTCTCTCTCAATCTCTCTCTGTCTCTCTCTCTCTCTCTCTCTGTGCGTGTTGCATGCTGGGAGTTTGGGGTGTGGGGAGTTTTGGAGGTGGCTGTTTGGTGAGAGGGCCTGCTTTTTTTCCTTTCTTTTCCATAAATTTAGGTTTTCTTAATTCTTTATACCAATTAAGTGGGTAGTTTGATTGAAGTTTGATTGGGTCCTGACAGTATGGCGGCCGCTATGGCTGCTTTGCCAGCCGGGGAGGAAGCGATCGGTAGATGGAGTTAGAGTTGAGGAGGTGTTGCTGGCTGTCGGCGAACAGATAGGTGCTGAACACATTCACTCGGCATCTAGAATGTACAAAGCATTTGTTGTGTTCATGAAGAAAGCGGCCTTGGTAGGTACGCTGATTGCTAGTGGACTTATTGTTAGGGATTAATTGTTGTTCATTTCGCCTTTTCTACACCAGCGACTAGGGTAGTGTCAATTTTGCCACCATTCATTATGGATGAGCAGATCCGAAAGGAGCTAGTTCGTTTTGGAAATGTAGCTAGCGGTTTTCAATGCTGTCGGCAGGGTTTTGGGCGGAATCCGTGAAGCATGTTGAATCCTTTCATAGGCAAGTGTTTATGTTTCTTAACAATATGGATCAGCAGCTTAATGTACATGTTAAGATCCGTCACGTGGATGGTGTGGACGCGGGCTTTGCTAGTACGGACAGTTTGCCGTGTTCTGAATGTGGTGACCTGGGGCATAAGAAGTTTGCGTGTCCGCACAGGACTCAACGACAGGGAGAGCAGCCGCTCGTGACTGCCGGACAAAGTATCCAGCCGGTAGTGAAGGAGGGGGAGCTCCCTGTTGTGGCCGGTTGTAGCTCTGGTTTGGGGCAGCAAACCGGGCGGGGTCATAGTACCCAGGAGAGTGTAGCTGGGTTGAGTGATGGTGTGCAGCCCACGGTGTCAGCCGATGATGTTGTTGGTACAGAGGTGGTGGTGTCAGTGAGCAGTGCTGTTGCTGTGGGGGCGGTTGTGGAGGGTGTGGTGAGAGATCCTATTGTTGTGAACGAGGGGAGTGGTGTGGTCGCTGATGCTAGGTTAGTGGAAGGTGTGAGTAAGGAGGGATCTAATAAGCGTGCTGGTGGGGCAGAGGGGCTGATCACGCCAAAGAAGAAAAAGAGTGTTAGGAAAGGTGTGGTTGGTGTAGTGGAGGAGGGACTGGTGTTCCAGGGTGTTTCACATGGAGTTGGGGAGCAGGGCCTGAGTAAGAAGGGAGTGCAGGTCAGTACGATGCTGGGACAGGAAGAAGAGGAGGTAGGGGAATCGAGTGAAGAGGAGTGTGAGGTGATGTCCTACTCTGTCTGCTCTCTGAGTTCAATGCTAACAGCCAGTCAGGTGGCAGGTCCTACCTACAGTGGGGCAAAAAAGTATTTAGTCAGCCACCAATTGTGCAAGTTCTCCCACTTAAAAAGATGAGAGAGGCCTGTAATTTTCATCATAGGTACACTTCAACTATGAGAGACAAAATGAGAAAAACAAGTACAGAAAATCACATTGTAGGATTTTTAATGAATTTATTTGCAAATTATGGTGGAAAATAAGTATTTGGTCACCTACAAACAAACAAGATTTCTGGCTCTCACAGACCTGTAACTTCTTCTTTAAGAGGCTCATCTGTCCTCCACTCGTTACCTGTATTAATGGCACCTGTTTGAAATTGTTATCAGTATAAAAGACACCTGTCCACAACCTCAAACAGTCACACTCCAAACTTCACTATAGCCAAGACCAAAGAGCTGTCAAAGGACACCAGAAACAAAATTGTAGACCTGCACCAGGCGGAAGACTGAATCTGCAATAGGTAAGCAGCTTGGTGTGAAGAAATCAACTGTGGGAGCAATTATTAGGAAATGGTAGACATACAAGACCACTGATAATTTCCCTCGATCTGGGGCTCCACGCAAGATCTCACCCCGTGGGGTCAAAATGATCACAAGAACGGTGAGCAAAAATCCCAGAACCACACGGGGGGACCTAGTGAATGACCTGCAGAGAGCTGGGACCAAAGTAACAAAGGCTACCATCAGTAACACACTACGCCGCCAGGGACTCAAATCCTGCAGTGCCAGACGTGTCCCCCTGCTTAAGCCAGTACATGTCCAGGCCCGTCTGAAGTTTGCTAGAGAGCATTTGGATGATCCAGAAGAGGATTGGGAGAATGTCATATGGTCAGATGAAACCAAAATATAACTTTTTGGTAAAAACTCAACTCGTCGTGTTTGGAGGAGAAAGAATGCTGAGTTGCATCTAAAGAACACCATACCTACTGTGAAGCATGGGGGTGGAAACATCATGCTTTGGGGCTGTTTTTCTGCAAAGGGACCAGGACGACTGATCCGTGTAAAGGAAAGAATGAATGGGGCCATGTATCGTGAGATTTTGAGTGAAAACCTCCTTCCATCAGCAAGGGCATTGAAGATGAAACGTGGCTGGGTCTTTCAGCATGACAATGATCCCAAACACACCGCCCGGGCAACGAAGGAGTGGCTTCGTAAGAAGCATTTCAAGGTCCTGGAGTGGCCTAGCCAGTCTCCAGATCTCAACCCCATAGAAAATCTTTGGAGGGAGTTGAAAGTCCGTGTTGCCCAGCGACAGCCCCGAAACATCACTGCTCTAGAGGAGATCTGCATGGAGGAATGGGCCAAAATACCAGCAACAGTGTGTGAAAACCTTGTGAAGACTTACAGAAAACATTTGACCTCTGTCATTGCCAACAAAGGGTATATAACAAAGTATTGAGATAAACTTTGGTTATTGACCAAATACTTATTTTCCACCATAATTTGCTAATAAATTCATTACAAATCCTACAATGTGATTTTCTGGAAAAAAAAAGACCATTTTGTCTCTCATAGTTGAAGTATACCTATGATGAAAATTACAGGCCTCTCTCATCTTTTTAAGTGGGAGAACTTGCACATTTGGTGGCTGACTAAATACTTTTTTGCCCCACTGTATACGGTGAGGGAGCTGTCAAAATGTTTGACTGGAACTAAGGGTAAGAAGAAGGTAGTTCTGGAGTCCCATTTTCCGGACTCTGTGAGGTTTGTGAGGTCAGTGCAAATGGCTATGAGGACTGAGGGCTTGAATGTCCTCTCGCCCATGAAACGTTTCAGGAAGAAATGGGTCACAGTGGTCAGAAAGGGCTTGCCTTCTGATACAACTTAAATTGCTGGGTTTCTTCCAACATGCTATTTGTTTGGTTCTCACTACAGGGGTTGGTTCTTGTTCTTTTTCCTCTCACTTCTCATGGAGGCTCTGCGGCCCTCTTAATATAAATGGTGCCAGAGACGGGGGGAAGAGGGGTCAGTTGGGGGGAAGAGAGGTCAGATGTCAAACAGAAACAATTAGATGTGCTGTTTTTGCAGGAGACCCATTCTGATGTTGTAAATGAGGTGGATTGGGGGCTCTGGTGGAAGGGGGCACAGGGGCTGAGCCATGGTACGAACACTAGTGCAGGGGTAGCAGTGTTTTTCTCCCTTGGTCTGGGTGTTACCATTGCGTCTTCAAAGGAGGTGTGTGGCGGCAGGTTGTTGGTTGTTAAGGCTGAGATTGACAATGTGCTGTTTGTTTTTATAAATGTGTATGCACCTAGTACAGGGTGGAAGCGGGCATATTTTTGGGTGCTTACGTAAAGAGCTGGCACTGATAGTTCAGGCTGAGGTGCTAGTTTTAGGGGGGGATTGGAACTGCACAATTGATTTTACCAAGGACCGGAATGGTGAGGAGCCACATCCAGTCTCAGCAGGGGTGCTGAATGATGTATTGATTCAGTATGATTTGGTGGATGCATGGAGGACTCAGTATACCTGGGTGAAGGTAGTTGGGCGGAGGGTTTGTGCCTCTTGCCTGGATCGTTTTTATATGTTCAGGCACCAGAGCAATAGGTTGGTGTCGGCCTCGATACTCCCAGTTGGGTTTTCTGACCATCATGTTACCATGGCTCAGCTCAAGTTACACAAGGGCCCGACAGTCTTTCCATTGGACATTTGATGTAAAGCTCTTACAAAATACTGCTTTTTGCTCTAGTTTTCTCACCTTCTGGGGGAGATGGGGGCAGCGGAAAGACAATTATGAGTCTCTTTGTCTGTGGTGGGATGTAGGGAAAGCGCAGATTCTGCTTTTTTCGTCAACAATTTACTGCGTTTTTCTCCAATGAGTCTAGGAGAGTGTTGGGGAAGCTTGAACAAAACATAAGCGGAGCGGAGGCTGAGTTGCTGAGGCAAAACGGAGTGGGGATGGTTTCGAACTTACCTGAATTGCGTAGGGACCTTACAAGTGCCCCCTTTGAAAGCAAAGGGGGCACTTGTAAGAGCTAGGTTTTCTATGTTGAATGAGATGGATGCCTCCAGCTCCTTCTTTTTTGGCTTAGAAAAGCAAAGTGGAGAAAGGAAGCGTATGCACTGTTTACGTTTGGCTGATGGTCAGGTGTCTTCTGTTCTGGGTGATGCAGGGGACGGGCTGTGGAGTTTTATTCTGATTTGTATAGGGCAGAAGTGTGACATGGACGTTCCTCTGACATTGAGCGACCTCGAGACTGCTGTCACCCAGATGAACTCCGGCCGTGCCCTGGGAGCAGATGGATTGCCAATTGAATTTTATATGAAATTCTGGAGCCTCATTGGTCGAGGTTTGTGTTGTGTCTTGCATGAGTGCCTCGGGGTTGGGGACTTGCCATTGAGCGTTTTGACTCTCCTCCCCAAAAAAGGGGTTTTGAGCGGCCTGAAGAACTGGCGGCCTCCTGTGGCTTTGCTTTGTGCGGACTATAAGGTCTATGACAAGGTCCTCGCTAATCGGCTTAAACCCCACCTGGACTCCATTGTACATGCGGACCAAACTTACTGTGTGCCAGGTCGTACCATCACAGACAATCTGTTTTTGATCAGGGACATGTTGGACCTGTCAAAGTGTTCGAATGTGACCTTTGGACTAGTTTCTTTAGACCAGGAAAAGGCATTTGACAGGGTGGATCATGTATATTTGTTTAAGGTATTGTCTGTTTTTGGTTTTGTGGATCATTTTGTGTCCTGGGTTAAAATGTTGTATGCTGAGGCTTCTTGTCTGGTAAAGGTGGGGGAAGGGCATACGTCAGGGATGTCCTCTATCTGGGCAGTTGTACACCCTCGCGATTGAGTCTTTTTTGGGTCTGTTATGCATGAGACTGCAGGGGGTGGACTTGCCAGGCAGGGGGCTGAAGGCGGGTTTAGCGGTGTCTGCCTATGCTGATGATGTCTCAGACCTGTTAAAGGATGACCGGGATGTCCTGGCACTAGAGTCGTGTTTAAAGGTGTATGAGGTGGCGTCAACTGCCAGGGTAAACTGGGGCAAGAGTGAGGTATTGCTATGTGGGGCATGGGGGGACAGGGTGCCTCCTAGGCTTCCTGGGGGATTGGAATGGGGCAGTGAGGGGCTCAGGATTCTAAGGGTGTATCTGGGATCGGAGGGTTGGGTCACAAAGAATTGGGAGGGGCTGGCTCAAGCGGTGGTGTCTAGGCTGACGAAGTGGATGTGGCTCCTCTCCCAGGTGTCGTACAGAGGAAGGGTGTTGATCATCAACAACCTGGTGGCATCCTCCCTATGGCACAAAGATGCTGTTCTTAACCCCCCCCCCCCCCCCCCCCCCGCCGGGCTGCTGGCCGACAAACAGCATAGGCTGGTGGACTTCTTCTGGTCTGGTCATCATTGGCTGAAGGTGTCGGTGTTGTTTTTACCGGTCCGGGACTGCTGTCAGGGCCTGGTGGACCTTGAGAGCAGGGTGGCAGCTTTTCGTCTCACAGCAGCGCAGAGACTATTATACCACACAGGTGTCAGTTAGAGGGGACCGGCATGCGCACTGCTGAGGAGGGCTGGTGGTCTGGGGATGGATCTGCAGCTCTTCCTCATGAGGCTGCAGAAGTTAAAGCTGGCCGGGGTCTCGGACTTCTATGCTGCAGTTTTGAAGGCCTGGAGGTTGCTGAAGATCGCTCGTGAGGAGGGAGTGACACCTGGAATTTGGGTGTGGGATCAACCCATTTTCCAAAACCCGTTGATCCCTTTAGTTTTTGTCCATTCTGCAACCCTGCATGGACGGTTGATGGCAGCGGGCATCTGGACACTGGCGGATTTACGGCAGCCTGGAGGTGAAGGGTGGAAGACCCCTCAAGAGCTGGCGCAGCAGTCTGGAATTACATCACACCGGTTGCTGGAGAGGTTCATGGGCGAGGTCCAGGATGCGCTGCCAGAACCGGTGAAGGAAGTCTTCGGATGGGCACAAGGGGAGGGGCCACCACCGTTTCCACCACTGCAAGTGACGGCAGAGACTGGGGACTGGCAGGGGGGGCTGGAGGACATATTGTCTTTTAGTTCCCCGGAACTGGGTAACTTCGCAGAGGTGGGGAGCAAGGCTTTATACTCCCTCTGTGTGAAGGTCAGGCACGTTAGGGTGTTGGAGGGTGTTAGGGGTCACCAGTGGCAGGGGGTTCTGGGCTCTGATGG
Source organism: Thymallus thymallus (assembly GCA_023634145.1). NCBI lineage: Eukaryota > Metazoa > Chordata > Actinopteri > Salmoniformes > Salmonidae > Thymallus > Thymallus thymallus. The sequence continues at coordinate 5,199,378 of CM042402.1, read as the reverse complement.
TACGGCTGGGTGTAGGTGGAGGGTGCTGTATAAACACCCAGCTCCAGACGGTCTGGAGACCTCCAGTGGAGGGTTTTACATGGAGCCCTGGCCACTAATAGCTGGTTGGCTCAGGTTGACCCTGGGATTGGGGAGGGGTGTCCTTTTTGTATGATGACTGAGACTGTCCAACATGTATTCTCTGTATGTGCCAGGTTGATGCCGTTGATGTCATTGTTGGAATCTGTGTGTGTGAGGTTGGGGGTGTTTTTTTGTTTAGAAATGTTTGTGATGGGGCCTAGGTATTCCAGGGAGGAGAAGGGTAAATGTGTCTTGTTTAATTTTTCTTTGCCCAAGCTAAGTTGTCTGTTTGGTTGACAAGGAGGAACCGGGTCAGACGGTTGGGGGCTACAGACCCTGTTTTACTATTTAGGGGGATGGTCTCTACGTGCCTTAGGGTTGAATTAGACTTTTACAAACTGATTGACAGTGTTGAATTGTTTGAGGAGGTTTGGGGACTTGGGGGAGCTGTCTGTGTGGTTGGACAGAAGGGCTTTGAGGTCTGAGTGTAATTTGGTGTTGAGGTATGTGTTTGTATATGGTGCAAGATGTAGGTGTAAAAGTTGTAGCAGCACACCATGTGGGTTTTATGGGGGATGGGGTGTGTGTGTGTTGGGGGGTGGGTGGGGATTTATTAATGTGATGAAGATATCTTATTAAAGAAGGATAAAAAATCTAAATCTCTCTCTCTCGTTCTCTCGTTCTCTCTCTCGTTCTCTCTCTCTCTCTCTCTCTCTCTCTCTCTCTCTCTCTCTCTTTCTCTCTCTCTCTCTTTCTCTCTCTCTCTCTTTCTCTCTCTGTCTCTGTATCTCTGCTGTAGTTGGGAAGACATGTAGAAGCCATCACTATGATCTATGACTGTGATGGTCTGGGTCTCAAACATTTGTGGAAGCCTGCCATCGAGACTTACGGAGAGGTACACACAAACACACACACACACACACACACACACACACACACACACACACACACACACACACACACACACACACACACACACAAACTGTTGTGTTGAATCCAGAGTGGGAATGTGATGATACAGTGTGATCGCTATGTTGTTGTACCTCTACAGATCCTGACCATGTTTGAAGACAACTACCCAGAGGGCCTCAAGAGACTGTTTGTCATCAAAGGTACGTTTCATCACCACTAGCACAGGGGTTTTCAAACCTCTCCTCAAGGAGCCCCAGCCGTTCCAGCTATTTGAACTATTTCCAGAGCTGAATCAACTTGTCAACTAATCATCAAGCCCTTAATTATGTGGATCGTGTGAGCTAGTTCAGGGCTACAATAAAATTGTAAAACGTCTTAGTATCACCATGGTAAACCTACCTGTGTTGTGTGTCTCACATCTCTTAAACCTGTATTAGACACCAGTGTATCACACCATACTGTCGTTTACATGTTTTTTTCTCTCCTCCACCTCTCCACCACCTCTCCTCCACCTCTCCTCAGCCCCTAAACTCTTCCCTGTGGCTTACAACCTCATCAAGCATTTCCTAAGTGATATCACCCGCAACAAAATCATCATTCTGGGAGGTGAGACGGAATGTTTCCATAAAAAATATACTGTTCTAGAAGGCTGAGTAAAGAATTGCCAGCTCTATTAGCAACACTCCATAGGTTGTGAATACATACAGTATGTGTATATGGTTGCAGCGTCCTGAACTCTACCCAGCTTAACCCTACATGTAGATGAAGGTTATGAATGTACTAACTGTTAGCCACTCTGGATAAGCTTCCGCTAAATGACTGAAATGTTTCTCTCCTCACCCGTGTGTTGTGCAGCCAACTGGCAGGAGGTGTTGTTGAACTACATAGACCCGGAGCAGCTTCCTGCCGCATACGGAGGGAAACTCACCGACCCTGACGGGGACCCTCACTGTAGGAACAAGGTGAGCTCACACCACCAGGAAGTGGGACGTGGTTCTCATGTTGCTACAGCTGAAATGATAGGCTGGAGAGTTCAATGCTGTACTCATCGCTGCTCTTAAGTCATTATTTTGCGCTTTTTGTTTTTCGTGCATGGCGACTACATTTCTGACTAGCAGTTTCAGCATTTAGTAGTTCCTTCATACCTGCCTTAGTGGTTTTGCAGTAGGAAGGGCTCAAAATGCAGCATACTATACACCAGGCTTTGAGATGAGCGCAGCTTTGCTTTGCTGCCTTTGACCACAAGATGCAGGAGGCAGGACTAGTGTTCCTAAGCTACATCCTGCTTCTAGTGGGGCTAGAAAAGAAGTCTCTGTCGGACAGTTGAACTCCTATGGGTGATCCGTTGAGATTGTGGACTGTGCAGCATCAAGAAACGATTCACAACCAGTCTTGACAGGCTCTTCATTCCTTCTGGTCACTGAGATGTTATAGGCGCTCCAGATGGTTCCCTCTGGGTCTGCTTAAACAGGTACAGTCTGATGATAATTGTGTATTTCTGATAGACAAGGTTGATATCATGGATCTGCTTCTTCTTGCTCTACAGTTCAGTCCTGCCACCTAGGACCTCGTTGTTGGCCACCACCCCCAATGGCTCTCTAAACATCTTCATGCCAATAGATGCAGTTGTTAGTACGGTCTAGTTGCAGGCTTGGACAGACACATGCTGACTGATAAATTGGTAATTTAATTACCCAGAAAAGTTATCTATTGTCTGATGTCTCTGTAGATACATAGGTAGAGATGTCTTCCTAACCGGAGACGAGGAGCAGGAGGAGGACAGGTCTAACCGGAGATGAGGACCATCCAAAATGAGGCCCAAGAAAATATCATGGAACTCTTGGAATCTCATAGAACTCTTGGAATCTTTGAGTATTTTTGGAATTACTTTGGAAGACTAAGATTCTAAGGACTGAAACTCTCTACTTCCAGTCCATTTTTACTCAGCTGAGTCATTTAGCAATTTTCAACACGTGAACCGGAATTTAGTTCGCATTTTATCATTGGTAGTTAGCTAGCCCCTGACTTTCTAGGTAGCCCATTACTTTATTTGTAGTGTTTAGGTCAGATACTTGGTGGAGCATTTCTTACTCGTTGACTTCTCTGTGAATGTGAAGAACTGATGCTCAGTCCAAAGAGAGGCATGTAGAGACATGACAAAACAAATACAATTTATTTGATGAGACTTTGATCTGAACTAGGTCAATGCCTTGTTGGCCTAGATCAGACCAAAGTCTCATCAGATATATTTAATTAGTATTATCGTGTCAACGGTCAAGACTTTCACAGGTTCTAGTAGTTCTACATTCTATGTGTAGAATGTTGCAACTTCTTCTGTGACTGTGAGGCGCTGGAAGGTCGTGCAGATTTTACTGTAGAGAGAGATTAGATAAGATTATGCAACAGGCAGTCAAAGTTGAAAGGTCACCATTGGCAGTGCCACAAATGCGTCTGGGCCTGTTTGTGTCTGAACCCGTGCTCAGTAGTGATGCACTGGTCAGCTGTTTGTTCACTCTCAACCACCCGCAATTGCTAATAATCTGCAATCGCACGACTATATGTGATAAAGTGAAAATCTGATGCCGTCACCCGACCCTGAACCGCTAATATAGAACATGTGCTGTACAGTCAGAGATGGCGGAACCATTTTTTGACAGGCCTTTTTTTAGATAGGCATGTTTTTCTGCTTATAATTTCCCAATTGTTTTGGGGCTATTTTCAACTTGTCTATAATTAGATACGTGCAGCTTCTCTTCTGTCAGTATACTGTATGTTGCCCTAGAATACTAAATAAACCCATGCTCACCAGAATAATGTCATAAATCAATAGAATGAATGCTTAAATCTAGTTGACATCTGTAAAGTTTTTTTCTCTTTTTCCTAAACCCGCCCGCTCCGTGGATATAACCTTGTCAACATTCCCCATGCTTGCTGTGTGATCCCAGACATGTAATGGTCCTGTAATGGTCATGTGTGATCACAGACATGTAATGGTCCTGTGTGATCCCCTACATGTAATGGTCCTGGAATGGTCCTGTGTGATCCCAGACATGTAATGGTCCTGTGTGATCCTAGACATGTAATGGTCCTGGAATGGTCCTGTGTGATCCCAGACATGTAAGGGTCCTGTAATGGTCCTGTGTGATCCTAGACATGTAATGGTCCTGTGTGATCCCCTACATGTAATGGTCCTGGAATGGTCCTGTGTGATCCCAGACATGTAAGGGTCCTGTAATGGTCCTGTGTGATCCTAGACATGTAATGGTCCTGTGTGATCCCCTACATGTAATGGTCCTGGAATGGTCCTGTGTGATCCCAGACATGTAAGGGTCCTGTAATGGTCCTGTGTGATCCCAGACATGTAATGGTCCTGAGTGATCCCAGACATGTAATGGTCCTGAAATGGTCCAGGAATGGTCCTGTGTGAATTAACTGTAGACTGATGCTAATCGCCACCTTCTCATGGTTGGAGTGAACCATCATCCTCCATCTTTCTCTCCCTCCACTCACATGGAATATACCACCCCTTACTGCCCCCTGTTGGTAGATTTCAGTTACTGCTGGAACCAAAATGTTTTACTTTTCCGTCTGTTTGGTTGCGCTGAGGTCTCCCTCTAATGTTTTTGGTTGAGATGAGGTCTCCCTCTAATGTTTTTGGTTGAGATGAGGTCTCCCTCTAATGTTTTTAGTTGAGATGAGGTCTACCTCTAATGTTTTTAGTTGAGATGAGGTCTCCCTCTAATGTTTTTGGTTGAGATGAGGTCTCCCTCTAATGTTTTTGGTTGCACTGAGGGCTGAGGGCTCCCTCTCATGGTTGTTTAGGGTTACAGAGGAATAATAGATTAGCCAGTAGAATGAGGACAGTCAGTGTGGTCAAAGAAAATTAGCTGTTCTTGTTGTTATGCAAATAAATAAACAATGGACCTCAGAAGCCTATACTCTGGACTCTAATTTCGAAACTATGAAACCTCAGTCACATGTTCATAGTAGTAAGTAAGGCTTTATTTTTTATTTCCTTCAAGGTTCTTCCCTCAAACGTATTTCTTCCCCTAAAATGTTTCCTGGTGACTTTCATAGCATTTTAATCAGCTATCCCCACACCATTCATCCTCTAACTCTGTGTATGAATGTGTTCCAGATCCACTATGCAGGGCCGGTGCCTGCTTCCTACTTCGTGAGGGAGTCAGTGAAGGTGGATTATGAACATTGTCTAACAGTCAGCCGAGGCTCCTCACAGCAGCTAGAGTACGAGATACTCTTCCCTGGCTGTGTGCTCCGGTGAGTGGCCACCTATTATCCTCTATTTATTTCTCTCCATGTCAGTTAAGAACTAATTCTTATTTACAATGACGGCCGACACCGGCCAAACCCGGACAACGCTGGCCCAATTGTGCGCCGCCCTATGGGGCTCCCAATCACAGCCGGTTGTGATACAGCCTGGAACCAAACCAGGGTATCTGTGGTGACGCCTCTAGCACTGAGATGCAGTGCCTTAAACCGCTGCACCGTCCCTCCCTCCCCATCTCTCTTCCTTTTCCTCATTATTTTTCTTTTACTGTTGTGTGAAAATTAATCCAATAGAATGTATTCCTGCTGTTTCCTGTGTGTGTCCCATGCAGGTGGCAGTTTTCCAGTGATGGGGCAGACATCGGCTTTGGGGTGTTTATGAAGGGTAAGGTGGGGAAGAAGCAGAAACCAGGACAGATGCAGGAGGTGGTTCCCAGCCAGAGATACAACACCCACCTGGTGCCCGAGGACGGCTCTCTCACCTGCAGCGAGCCTGGAGTCTGTGAGTACAGTACAACCTGACAGGGCGACATTAGGAACTGCACGTAAACCCTTTTCACAATAACATGCTGATCCAAACCATACTGTGCTAGCTTGGGTATATTTGGGTATATTTGGCTCGGTAGGGATACAGTGACACATGGAGAATTGGGCAGGGGCACATGAGAACCAGGCCTGGCATACAGGGACACATGAGAACCAGGCCTGGCATACAGGGACACATGAGAACCAGGCATGGCATACAGGGACACATGAGAACCAGGCCTGGCATACAGGGACACATGAGAACCAGGCCTGGCATACAGGGACACATGAGAACCCGGCCTAGCATACAGGGGCACATGAGAACCAGGCCTGGCATACAGGGACACATGATAACCCGGCCTGGCATACAGGGGCACATGAGAACCAGGCCTGGCATACAGGGGCACAAAGGCTGCGTTTACGCAGGCTGACGAATTCGGAACTTTTTCCACTAATTGTTTTTTTGACCAATCAGATCAGCTTTTTTGCCAATAATTTGGCAAAAGATCAGAACTTGGCTACCTGTGCAAAGGCTGCCAAAGAGGACTAGGGTAAAGGTCAAGGTGTAGAAGGACTTGACTGAGGAGAGACATCCATGTTGTTTTCTTTTTCTTCTTCAGATGTCCTGCGGTTTGACAACACCTACAGTCTCTTCCAGTCCAAACGCATCAGCTTCACTGTTGAGGTCCTGCTCCCCGGCCAATCGCAGTCTCTGAAGAAAAGGATTGGGTCGGAATCTGGGGCCAGCAACCAATCACAGTCCCTGAAGAACAGGAGTCTGTCAGAATCTGGGGCCAGAAACCAATTGCAGTCTCTGAAAAACAGGGGTGGGTCAGAACGGGGGGCTAGCAGCCAATCGCAGTCTCCGAAGAACAGGGGTGGCCCGGAATCTGGGGCCAGCAGCCAATCGTGACAGATGTTACTGAGTTGCTAATCTATCGTGGACAGATTCTCGTGAAACTGTGAGAATTCTGTCAAGGCTCAGGTAGAGTGATGTGATTAGAGGCAGCAGTAGCTCCTGGTTTTGGGTTTACGTTGTTGATTATTTGGACGAATCAGGATTGGGTGAAGGCTGTGCTTAAACTGGTGCAGTGCGGTTGATAAACATTTTCCACTAGATACCCCAGCCACAAAGTCAAAAGTAAACATTGGTGAATTTAGCAGAAGAGAGAGGTTTGGCTGAGAGTTTCCGTTTGGGAAACTCTCAGCCAAACTTCACTTCCTTCCTTTGCACAAAGGTAATCACAATTGTTAAATGCATTCCTCCCAGAAGTAAAACAGGAAATGTGATATTTTTGCTAGCCTCTCTAGAGTAATGTGTGTCCCAAATGGCACCCTATTCCCTATATAGTGCACTTTGGGACACAGCGTGAGCCTTACCCCCAACCATGGTCAGTCAAACTTGAAAGCACTGAAACAGACCTCACTGGTCCGCACTGAGGGACTTCATCTGACCATGGACTGCTCCATATGCTGCTCACGAACAAACCTATGTAGCTCTGTTCCAGGGCGTTACATGTGGCTTGCTGATGCTGAGACTTCAACATCAGCAAGCCGCACGTAACGCCCTGGAACAGAGCTAGGACATACAATAAAGAGAAACCGAGAGGTCCACAACTCAGGATCCCTGGAATGGAGGACAGATGTATATTTAAATAACAACTGGCCATAAACAATAATACAGTATGTTTATGGAAGATGTATTTTATTTCATAGACCGGGTATATATAGTATAGCTGAATGTCATTGAAGGTTATTTTTTAATTTTATTTAATTTAACCTTTATTTTACTTGGTTATTGTACAGGTAGTATTATGTTGCAGTGCTGAACAGGGTACAGAGCCACAGAGCAGGGCGTATTATGTTGCAGTGCTGAACAGGGTACAGAGCCACAGGGCAGGACGTATTATTTTGCAGTGCTGAACAGGGTTCATAGCCACAGAACAGGGCGTATTATTTTGCAGTGCTGAACAGGGTTCATAGCCAGAGCAGAAACACCTCAGGAGATATGTATTGTGTCAACACTTCTCATCACCATCTGTTCAGCAGTGTCTTTTCACTGCCAACAATTACTATGGGAACCACCCTCTCTCTGGGTGAACCTCAAAAGATATTCCTTGATTCCTTGGTTCCTCAACCTTCTAAAAAGGCAAGGAATAAGGAAAGACTTTAGAGATTAATTCTCTCTCTCTCTCTCTCTGTCTCTGTCTCTGTCTCTGTCTCTGTCTCTGTCTCTGTCTCTGTCTCTCTCTCTCTCTCTCTCTCTCTCTCTGTCTCTCTGTCTCTCTGTCTCTCTGTCTCTCTGTCTCTCTGTCTAATCTGTCTCTCTGTCTCTCTCTCTCTCTCTCTGTCTGTCTCTCTCTGTCTCTCTCTCTCTCTGTCTCTCTCTGTCTCTCAGTTTGCTTTATTGGCATGACGTAACAATGTACATATTGCCAAAGCGTACTTTGGAGATGAAGTGATACATTTACAATATTAACATAATTTCAATAATAATAATCAAGATTGTCAACGGGGCAATCAGTAACAACAATAATCAAGGGTCAAAATAACCATACATTGAACAATAACAATGGCATAGACGACATGTGCAGGTTGGTTGGTCTGTCGGACACTGTCCCCGTTTATGGCAGGCAGCAATGTAGTGTGCTGCCAACCCACAGTTCTCTGCGTTTACAAAACGGTTTTGCTCTTTTTTTTTTAAATTATTATTCTTAGTGGATATTAGTCTAATTCTGCCCTGCAAGCATTGTTTGTAGTTTTCCTCTGGACATGTAGGATAATCTTACAGAACTCTGCATGCAGGGTTTCAATGGGGTGTTTGTCCCATTGGGTAAAATCATGTGGACCCCACACCTCTCTGCCATAAATTGCAATTGGTTCAATGACACATTCAATTAGTTTTAGCCAAATTTTAATTATTTAAATTGAGGGACCTAGGATTATGTTGTTTTGAAGCTCAGTTCCTGTAATTCAACGTTGTTTAACAAGACTCATGTCATCTTTCAGATAGGCTATTTAATATTATTAATAATAATAATAATAGATAAAGAAAATAAAGTCTAGACCCGATTTCCCCAAATGTTATCAAATATGTTTTATGAAAATGTATATGAACCCTCATTTTAATTATACATATTCTCTTTTACAGAAAGTGAATAAATAAATTGATAGCAACAGAGTCACACATTGTATAAGATTACTTCCCAAGCAAAGTACAATTTCTTTGACTCCTCTGCAATAGAATGTCATAACTCAGCTTCTCAATGTCAAACAGACAAACCAAAGATATTCATTCCCATGTGGATCAGAGTCGCGTCTTCCTCTGGCATTATACCGCTTGTTTCTAGCTTAAAGCATTTTTCTGTACCACTCAAATCGCCTGGGAAACCCTGCACTAGAATGACAATCCACATTGTAGGGTAATTTACAGCAGCTTGTTGCTGTATATGGGCGATTTTGCAACTACAGGCTTTTTGGTGTCCCAGGGGTTACTTGTTAATTTACATATATTTTAGTTGACACTCAAATAACCTTTTTTCATTATTCACATTTTTGGGGGAGTTCACTGATTTGCATTTAGTTCAATTTTAGCTTAATTTATTTGCACCAAAGAAAACAAGTGATAAACAACAATACAGATTTAAAAAAAAAAAATAATAATAATAATAATAATACAACTGTGTACAGGTGGTTGAAAGCCAAAGGGCTTAATATGAAAAACAATACACAAGTACAAACATAAAAAAGGTTTGTTAAAACCCACTAAACATAAATGTATTCCAGAGTATGGTACCTCTGTATCTCATAGAGAATTTACTATGTGGGGTGCGGCAGTGGGGAGGGTGAAGGTTATCGCAGTGTCTTCCAGAATTTACCTGGAAGAATCCATTGAAGGGTTTAGGTATGAGTATTTGTAGATGAAAGTGCATAATTGGCGTACATTCATGTCGTAAATAGACACGATTCAGTTTCTTAAACAAAGGTGCAGATGGAGCCAGGTGATTAAAGGAGGTGGTTAGTCTTGCACAGAGTAATTTCTGTAGGTAGGAGGCATATGTACTCGCCCAGACAATATTACAGTAAATTGGGATCTTTCCAGGATAACTGGAAAGATCAATTAGAACTGAGGAATCTGAAAACTGTAATAAGGCAATTTAGAAAGTAAAATTTCATGATCAACCATGTCAAATGCTTTGGATAAATCAAAAAAGATGCCAAGAGCGTATTCATTGTTGTTCAGGAATGGAAAGAATGGATCTGTGGAGTAGTTTTTACGAAACCCATGTTGGTGCTGATATAGAACACAGTGTTGATTTAAATGTTTCAACATTCTCTTATAAACCAATCTTTCTAGGATTTTAGAAAAACATTGTAGTACAGATATTGGCCGATACTAACTAGGGTTTTCTGTATTTTTACTATTTTCTACATTGTAGAATAATAGTGAAGACATCAAAACTATGAAATAACACATATGGAATCATGTAGTAGCCAAAAAAGTGATAAACAAAACAAAATATATTTAATATTTGAGATTCTTCAAAGTAGTCACCCTTTGCCTTCATGACAGCTTTGCACACTTGGCAAAAAAATATATAAAATATATAAAATATTTACACATTAAATATCACAGTTATGTCTATGTCAAGTATAAAACACTTACTTGTTCTCAATATATCTACTGTAAAAATGATAAATGTATAACAATTGTCGATGGTAGCCTCCTTGCCGATATAGAAGCTCAGCCAGCAAAAGGCCCATATTTATTGATTAAGGAATTAAAATATATATTTCTGAATGTTGTAGTACCAAATCATATAGACAGATAAAACAAAAAAAAATGTTTTTAAACTGTGTCATTCAATTTTAAACAAAAATTGAATGTTTTATGATGTGATGGTAATGAAATCTGCAGGTTTGGGAAAAACAGTCAAATTCATGTATTGTCGAATAAAATGGTCACATCCAATACCAGTTTATGGTTCCTGACAAAATTACAAAAGTTATAGTTGATAAGTTGTTTTCAAGAAACTACTGCCTGTAGTTCCAAAATCACCCATACGTAAAATAGAGTTTCAAAAATTCTTTGAACTTTCCTAAAATGTCCAGGTTTTCCAGAAATCCTAGTTGGATGATTGCAGATTTTATGCTTATTCCTGTATTTCGGGAAAACCTGGACATTTTGGGAAAGTTACTGGAATTTTTCAAGCCTAGTTCCTCCATTATTGTAAAAACAAGAGACATGCCCTGCTGTATGCTTGCCTTAATATGTCAGTGCGGTTGAAGAATGTGCTGCAACAAAACCAAGTAACCTTATGGACAGTTGAAACACTTCAAACACTGTCATATTTAATCTGTTTATAAACTGTACTATATATCGATTGAAGTCGTCTTCTGCCAGCATCTTGATCAAATATCATGCACTTATAAAATCATGGAATGTAGCTAGCTATTATAAACTTAATTGATGTTGGTTTGTGCTCACTGTTCATTGGATTATAGTTTATTACCTTGTGTATTTTAGTGATGAGTATGGGGAAAAGTACCTCCACTCCAAAACATTTAAATATTTATATTTCTGTGAACATCCGTCTTTCATTTCTTTAGTTAAAAGCGGAAACATGTCATTTCTTTTTAACGGTAGAATTCATGTAAAGTCAGTGCGCATCTAATGAGACAGAAGTCTAAACTAGCCTGAGTACCAGTCTTTTTAGCTAACGTTTCACTCCTTGACACTCCTTGTCATTGCCTTTGGCGTGGAATGTTAGCTAAAGAGACTGGTACCCAGACTAAGTCTTAAGTTGTATCAATCTATTGGGGACAAATATACATGACTGAATTGTCACTGCGTCTCTAATCTCACCCACCAGCCGTCTCTCGCTCTCTCTCGCGTGGAGACTACTCTATCCATAGTATTAATACTCTATCCATAGTATTAATACTCTATCCATAGTATTAATGCCTGAGGGTTTCATTTGATGGTGTGTTCATCAATGGACCCCCTGCAGTTTGCATACCAGCGCAACATCGGGGTGGATGATGCAATCATCTACCTTCTGCAGAGGGCCTACTCTCACCTGGACAACGCAGGTTGCACTGTGAGGGTCATGTTTTTTGACTTCTCCAGTGCCTTCAATACCATTCAGCCCCTGCTACTGGGTGAGAAGATGAGGAGGATGAAAGTGGAAGGACCCTTAGTCTCCTGGGTCACGGACTACCTGACCGGTAGGCCACAATTTGTGCGACTACAGAGCTGTGTGTCAGAACGGGCAGTTAGCAACACAGGGGCCCCCCAGGGTACGGTCCTGTCCCCCTTCCTGTTCACCCTCTACACCTCAGACTTCAGATATAACTCTGAAACATGCCACCTACAGAAGTTCTCGGATGACTCTGCTATTGTAGGGTGCATCAGGGGTGGGCAGGAGGAGGAGTACAGGAGCACAATCAGTGACTTTGTGTTGTGGTGTGAGCAGAACCACCTTCAGCTCAACATCAGCAAAACTAAGGAGATGGTGGTGGACTTCAGGAGAACCAAGGCACAACTGACTGCAGTCCCTATAAAGGGGATGGATGTGGAAATGGTTGAGTCATACAAGTTCTTGGGTGTCCATATGGACAACAGACTGGAATGGGCTGGTAACACCGGGGCCCTGTACAAAAAGGGCCAGAGCCGACTCTACTTTCTGAGGAGGCTCAGGTCCTTCAACGTGTGCAGTAAACTACTGCATACCTTCTACCAGTCTGTGGTGGCCAGTGCCATCTTTTTTGCAGTGGTGTGCTGGGGAGCAAACATCAAAGCCGGTGATGCTACTCGGGTAAATAAGCTGATCAGGAAGGCTAGCTCTGTCCTGGGGATGAGCCTTGACACTCTAGAGGAGGTGGCGGAGAGACGGATCCTGGCCAAACTGCTGGCCATCATGGACAACGTCACCCACCCTCTGCACGCTATGGTTATGACGCAGAGGAGCTCTTTCAGTCACAGACTGATCCCACCACGGTGTGCCAGAGAGCGCTACAGGAGGTCCTTCCTGCCGGCGGCTATGAGACTATATAATGCCTCACCGGGGTGCCGTGCCGTCGGCAACATAGATCTGGAACTGTTGGGGTGCTAGGACCTAGTTTAATAATTATGCATCCATCCGTGAGTAACTCTGTTCCGTCAGCACTCATCCACTCAGGCCATACGTATTCATACAGGTCTGTATATACATACCCATGTACAGTTGTTATATTATATCACATGCAATATTGTAAGTAATTATTGGACCTAGGCATTCACTCAGGAATGCATATTAGTATCCTGCCAGTTGCACCTTTTCTCATTGCTTTTAGTATATCAAATGTGCAATAAGTGCAGTTGTCTGTAATTAAACCCTGCGCACTAAGGACTGTATTTTAAGGGAATTACTATTATTACCCCAATGATATCATACACACATTTAGCTATTAAAGTATCTCTTCCTGTCATTTACCTGTACAGTTTGTGTAAACATGCAAGTATTCACTTATCTGTAAATATAACTGTACACCTAACTGTACAGCTAATTTAACCATGCAAAATTTTCACCTACCTGTTCATTTACCCAGTCTGTCTATTAAGTAAACTATTATTACCCTCGCTCATATCATACGCATTAGCTACTGAAGTATTTCTCTGCCATCAACCTGTATAGTATAGTTAACCATCCAACATCCACCAATGTATAGTGTACATATTCAGCCAACCACTCATACTATGCAATGTCCTTTTATAGCTTTTTTTTGCACTCCAGATATCCTGTATTTCTATACTTTTTCATACTGCCGCTCTATGTATCATGTACCGTGTATCTGTCTTTTGTGTACTTTCGTTGTGGCATTTTGCACCTGCCCTGTGTTTTTGTTGTAGCTGCTTGATAATGAAATTTCCCCCCCGGGGGATCAATAAAGTACCTATCTATCTATCTATCTATCTATCTATCTATCTATGTCCAGTGTTACTGCCTGTACTTCAAATGTTAATGTACTTTTCATTAATGTGTATCTGAATATACAGTATACAAAGTAACGGGTACTTGGACGTACAGCACTGGAGTCTACCAAAGATGTCTGTCTTTCTCTAGTAGTTGTATCTATTATCAAAACGTTTTCCAAGCATTTATTTGATTAGGTACAGATACAATTAAAACATGAATATGTAGTTAATTATTGTTTTTTGTCAGGGACCACGCATAACAAGTATGACTCTGTAGTCCACCATTTTGGAATTTAGCAAATGTTTCATATGAGGAGACAGTACAGAATGAAACCTTTTATTTGAGGGAATATTCATACAGAAATTAAATAACTTGGTATTTAGTTCCCCATTTGAAGGTGTCGTAAGTATTTGGACAAATTCACTAAAGTGTATTAAAGTAGTCAACATTGTTGCATTTGGTCCCATATTCCTAGAACACAAAGACTACGTCTCTACAAACTGGCTGGATGCATTTGCAGCAGTTTGTTTGGGTTGTTTCAGATTATTTTGTGCCCAGGATTTAGGAAAATTGCAATTGGCTCAGAACAGGGCAGCACGGCTGGCCCTTGGATGTACACAGAGAACTAACATTAATAATATGCATGTCAATCTCTCCTGGAGGAGAGATTGACTTCATTACTACTTGTTTTTATGAGAGGTATTGACATGTTGAATGCACCGAGCTGTCTGTTTGAACTTCTGGCGCACAGCTCGGACACCCATGCTTACCCCACAAGACAGGTCTCTTCACAGTCCCCAGAACAGACTATGGGAGCACAGTACTACATAAGGCCATGACTACATGGAACTCTATTCCACATCAAGTAACTGATGCAAGCAGTAAAATTGTATTTAAAAAACAGATTAAAAAAACACCTTATGGAACAGCGGGGACTGTGAAGCAACACAGACACATGCACAGGCACACACACACGATAACATACGCACTATACACACACGTACACATGCATTTTGTATTGTAGATATGTGGTATTTGTGGAGTAGGGGCCTGAGGGCACACAGTGTGTTCTGAATGTATTGTAATATTTTTAAAATTGTATAAACTGCCTTAATTTTGCTGGACCCCAGGAAGAGCTGCCTTGGCAAATACACATGGTAGATCATGTATTGTGCCATTTTGTAGTACTTTAATTGTAAATATAATATATATATAATGTGTTTCTGATCTGGCGGAATGCTTCCTGTTGAAGTGTGTCCCTGGGTATCCGTAAAGAAATAAAGAACAAGAAAATTGTGCCATCTGATTTGCTTAATATAAGGAATGTTTATTTATTCATACTTAAGTATATTTTATCAATTACATTTACTTTTGATACTTAAGTATATTTAAAACCAAATACTTTGAGACTTTTACTCAAGTAGTATTTTACTGGGTGACTTTCACTTGTACTTGAGCCATTTTCTATTAAGGTATCTTTACTTTTACTCAAGTATGAGAATTGGTTACTTTTTCCAAAGGCAGAGCATCTGTATGCCATGGTAGAGGATGACGGAGTGAGACGGGGAGCCGTCACTCCCTGCTGTGCCCAGGCCTCCCATCTCCCACGGCGGGCCGTAGTTTACCACCTGACGCACCCCCGCTGTTGCTATGACGACCCGGAAGACAGACGAGGGGTCGTTCAGGGAGCTGATGATGCTCTGTAGGATGTTCTCCAGGGTACATGAATGGAACATGTCGAACAGTCGGTTCCCAGCGACATTTTCAGTTCCTGCAGTGTAACCTAACTTTTTTCCCAAGGCTGCCAAGAAAACATACCACCTCAGTTGGCCACAATACATTACCGTCTTGTCAGCGTCGGGACCCTTGAAGGCCTTCTATGGGTTTGAGGACTCTCTTCACAGTCAGGCCGGTGTTGTCCCTCTCCAGGCAGTCCTGCATATTGAAGTACACTACATGACCAAAAGTATGTGGACACCTGTTCATCGAACATCTCATTCCAAAATCATGGGCATTAATATGGAGTTGGTCCCCCCTTTGCTGATATAACAGCCTCCACTCTTGGGGGAAGGCTTTCCACTTGTTGGAACATTGCTGCAGGGACTTGTTTCCATTCAGCCACAAGAGCATTAGTGAGGTCGGGCATTGATGTTGGGCGATTAGGCCTGGCTCGCAGTCAGCGTTCCAATTCATCCCAAAGGTGTTTGATGGGGTTGAGGTCAGAGCTCTGTGCAGGCCAGTGGATCTCAACAAACCATTTCTATATGGAACTCACTTTGTGCACGGGTGCATTGTCATGCTGAAACAAGAAAGGGCCTTCCACAAACTGTTGCTGCAAAGTTGGAAGCACAGAATTGTCTAGAATGTTATTGTATGCTGTAGCGTTAACATTACCCTTCACTGGAACTAAGGGGCCGAACCATGAACAACAGCCCCAGACCATTATTCCTCTTCCACCAAACTTTACAGTTGGCACTATGCATTGGGGCAGGTAGCGTTCTCCTGGCATCCGCCAAACCTAGATTCGTCCATCGGACTGCCAGATGGTAAAGCGTTATTCATCACTCCAGAGAATGCGTTTCCACTGCTCCAGCGGGCGGCAGGTAGCCTAGCGGTATTAGAGCGTTGGGCCAGTAACCGAAAGGTCGCTGGTTTGAATACCCGACCCGACAAGGTGAAAAACCTTGTTAATGTGTCCTTGAGCAAGGCACTTAACCCTAATTTGCTCCAGGGGCTGACCCTGTAGGTAGGCCGTCATTGTAAATAAAAATGTGTTCTTAACTGACTTGCCTAGTTAAATAAAGGTTAAATTAAAAAAAGAGTCCAATGGTGGCATGCTTGGCATTGCACATGGTGATCTTAGGCTTGTGTGCAGCTGCTCACATGCAGACGTCCACGCTTGGTACAGCAAACCAGATACAGATCAAATCAAACTTGTCAGGACTCCATAGAAATAAGAAATAATATTTATTCTTATTTCTATGAATTGCTCCATCCATGTTTGTTTTGTTTGTGCGAAGAAGACACGTGTGATTCGAACAATCAGTGTGCACTCAAGCTCAAAGCTTGTGCCTGTTTGTGTCACTGCCACGCCACCTGAAGTGCGGAGGAGAAGTGAAGGTCATTGTAGCAGTATGGTCAGTATCATGCAATATAACTGATTCACCACCAGAGGTCCTCATTCACACATAAATAGTCAAAGAGTACAGAGCGGGTATATGGAGAAGGGTTTCTCAAACTGGTCCTGAAGAGCTACTTGTAACATTTTCACAAAAACGTATATTCACACCGTCCTTTCCAGCATGGTTCCAGTAACTAGGGTGGGTGAGTAAACAGGCCAGCTCAGTAGTGTGAACTGTGAAGAGGTTATGGGGGTGCAGGGTTTCAATCCAGCCCTGCAGTAACACACCTGAATAAGATAATTATGGTCCAGATTGAAGACCATGATTATTGTTTGATCAGGTGTGTTAATGAAGGCTGCTGGAAGGATCAATGCCTGTACACCCAGCTCTCCTGGACTATATCTGAAGAATATGGTGTTTTCAACCTACTTATGGCTATGGAGGTTGGGGGGATTCTCTTATCTCCTTTATTGGATTGTGTGCATTGAAAATGTCTGCTGGTTATACTGTCTGTAAAGTGACTTCAGGAAGGGTTGTCTCCCGGTTATACTGTCTGTAAAGTGACTTCAGGAAGGGTTGTCTCCCAGTTATACTGTCTGTAAAGTGACTTCAGGAAGGGTTGTCTCCCAGTTATACTGTCTGTAAAGTGACATCAGGAAGGGTTGTCTCCCGGTTATACTGTCTGTAAAGTGACATCAGGAAGGGTTGTCTCCCAGTTATACTGTCTGTAAAGTGACATCAGGAAGGGTTGTCTCCCAGTTATACTGTCTGTAAAGTGACATCAGGAAGGGTTGTCTCCCGGTTATACTGTCTGTAAAGTGACATCAATTGGCTGGTTGTCCAGTTGTGTCCAGTTGGCTGGATGTCCTTTGGGTGGTGGACCATTCTTGATACACACAGGAAACTGTTTAGCATGAAAAATCCAGCAGTGTTGCAACCGGTGCGCCAGTCACATGCTACCATACCCTGTTCAAAGGCACTTATAGTTTTTCTTGCCCATTCACCCTTTGAATGGCACACAAACACAATCCATGTCTCAAATGTCTCAAGTCTTAAAAATGATTCTTTAACCAGTCTCCTCCCCTTCATCTACACTGATTGAAGTGGATTCAACAAGTGACATCAATAAGGGATCATAGCTTTCACCTGGTTAATCTATGTCATGGAAAGAGCAATGATTTGTATACTCAGTGGATATTGTGATCTTCTGAAATGTTATTTAAATTTCACAGAGCGCTTCACAGACACTTATTTTCATGTGATGCATATTGTTTATTGGGCCATTTGTAGGTATCGGAATACATACATAGGAATATGTTTTGTAAGAGTAAAAAAAAAATACACAAGACAGTCAATGTAAAAATGTAGTACACATAAAATACTAGACTAGAGAGCCATGACAAAATACATCTACACAAAGTACTGTCAAGTAAAGAGCTGTAGTTGTGAACATAGAGATTGCAGTCAGTGCTTATTCCAGGGCTACAGGGACACTCCCTGTTCTGTCCTGTTGCTTAGTGCCAGACTATGAGTTCGTCCCAAATGACACCCTATTCCCTATATAGTGCACTACTTTTGAACCCTTTAGGTAATAGGGTGCCAATTGGGACACAGCTCCCATAAGCAGGTAATGAGTACTACATTAATCATGAACCTTCCGTGGCCATCCTACTGAAGAATCCGCCAATAAGCAGGCCCTGTGCTGGTGAGATGTGATGAGCCTTGAGCTGATTGGCTGTCCGCTCGCTCGGGTGAGGGCTTCCCATTGTGACATCACTCAGGATGAATTCTGAAACCTTAACCCTGTAGAAATCCAACGGCCCTCAAAGCCATATATACAGACGGCCCCTATTCAGGGTTTAGGGTCAAGGGGGAAAAAAATAACGTCTTTCTAATCCTGTTTCAAGAGTCACTTTTACTAGAGCAGGTCTGCTCTGCCTGTGTGTCTGAGTAGCTTACAGTAGCTTCACTGTGTGTGTGTGGTCACCAAGCCTGGTCATTACGTTCCTATACAGTATTCACATGCTAAGATATTGATTGAGCTATCAGCTATGACCCCCAATATTCAACTAGGACACTGAGTGGTGGTCCCAGATTTAAATAATAACGGGTTGGAGAAGTTACGTGCCGACGGCTCACTAAAACACTGAGTAATGGTCCCATAGACTTAGATAATAACAGGATCCCCATGAGGTTGGAGAAGTTACGCTCTGACGGCTCACTAAAACACTGAGTGGTGGTCCCATAGACTTAGATAATAACAGGATCCCCATGAGGTTGGAGAAGTTACGTGCTGACGGCTCACTAAAACACCCTTCATCCTGTAGTTGGACATCACGATGAAGGTGAAGAGAAACCTTGATACATCATCATATCGTTAAGCCTAAAGTACAGTAGTTATTTAGTTAGCTAAACCACGACTACATCAACATTTAAAGAACATAACTCCGTTCAAGACAAGTCAATAAAAACAAACTTTGTTTTCTATTGTACATTTTTATTGTAAATTCCCTTTTTATTACAAAATATATGCAAAATACATCCTTATTATTGACTAAAGAGGTATAATGCTCAGATCAGATCTCCACATTCGCCATTAGAAACCAGCAGTCTGACTCACACAATCAATCAACCATGACTGTTTTATCTTTCCTCGTCGTTTCTGACCGTCCAAAGACATGGGTTTGAAACAGTCGTTTCTGACCGTCCAAAGACATGGGTTTGAAACAGTCGTTTCTGACCGTCCAAAGACATGGGTTTGAAACAGTCGTTTCTGACCATCCAAAGACATGGGTTTGAAACAGTCGTTTCTGACCGTCCAAAGACATGGGTTTGAAACAGTCGTTTCTGACCGTCCAAAGACATGGGTCTGAAACAGTCGTTTCTGACTGTCCAAAGACATGGGTTTGAAACAGTCGTTTCTGACCGTCCAAAGACATGGGTTTGAAACAGTTGTTTCTGACTGTCCAAAGACATGGGTTTGAAACAGTCGTTTCTGACCGTCCAAAGACATGGGTTTGAAACAGTCGTTTCTGACCGTCCAAAGACATGGGTTTGAAACAGTCGTTTCTGACCGTCCAAAGACATGGGTTTGAAACAGTCGTTTCTGACCGTCCAAAGACATGGGTTTGAAACAGTCGTTTCTGATCGTCCAAAGACATGGGTTCGAAACAGTCTTTTCTGACCGTCCAAAGACATGGGTTTGAAACAGTCGTTTCTGACCGTCCAAAGACATGGGTTCGAAACAGTACATAGTGTACATACTGTAGCTAGTTACATAGGAGGCAGCATCCATTTTAAAAGTGGCAGACATTTGAAGCCAAACCGGTTATTTGTCTTTCGTGTACAGTGTCACTTGTTCACACTGTTCTTTTCCACAGTAACAATGGTCTGTCTACCCACTCAAACCAACGCCATATCTTTTAGGTAGTTTATTGTAGCACCTTTATCTGCATACACCGGTGTCTCTCTAAACGTAAATAGCTGAATCTCTTTGCTCCTAGCATTGCACACCTTCTACAACTCAAGTTCTTGTAAGAGAAATAGGCTAAAGCTTTGTTTTTAGGGAATTACTTTTTCTAGGTTACGAAGGCTGTATTTGGCAATTAAAACAATTTGCAAGTACATTAATCAAGACGTTAGGGTATACTTTTTCACAATTACAATCCCCATCTGAATGTCGCTGTTTCTTTGAAGACATTTCAAATCTATCATTTGAGTTCTGTTACGGTACAGAACTCTAGCCTGGTTGCCCATCTGTTTCTGCTCTCTTGTCAACTCCGTATGGAAGTCATGCTAAACATGTTTTGCTTGGCAATTACAATAGAGTAGACAAGAACACAAAACAGATCTGGGACCAGGCTAACAGAACTCTATACCATTCTGTCACAGTTCTGCTATGGCTAAACTCAACTCTTAGGTACCCAGTAAACTGCTTCGGCATCAAACCTTCAACCCAAGCATGATTCAAAACAAAGCCTGGTGCTAACATGTACATGTCAGTGATTATTAAGTGCTCATAGTCAACTGCTTTAAAATAAAAATAAAAGTTCATTCACGATACAAAAATACTCCAGAGAGGGAGAATGTGTCTGATTTCAGACGTTGTGTTTTGAAGTTCCTTTCCACTTTCCAGCACAATGATGTATGATGATGTGTAGACTGATGTAGAGAAGGAGAGCACTTTGAATGACCCCAGTATGTTTGTTTTTTAAAACATGATGAAATAGTGTTACATTTTAAATATGTATCTGTGTTTCTGTCCAGACATGATGCTCCTTGTTCTCTGCCGTGTCCCAAATAGAATCCTATTCTCTTTATAGTGCACTTCTTTTGAGCAGAGATCTATAATGTGAATAGGGTGGCATTTGGGACTCAGCCCCTTCTATTGTGCTTGGAAGAGAAGTCCTCGGTTCTGTTGTGTTGTGCTGGTCCCAGGGAAGGGCTCTCTCTCCACTCTATACCCCAACACCCAGAGAACAATTATGATCCATAACATCTCAAGATGCCTTCTTGGTACAGGTGCCTGGGGTTGTTTCTTGCAGGTTTAACTTGGACCTGTAGAAAATAATGAACAAACGCGGCAGAATAAACACGATAGAATGTATCTATAAACGTAAGCTATATAGAGTGGAGATCTGAGTAGCTTTTTTCTTCTTCAATTAAAACCATTTGTATCCATACATTTCCACCGTTCGTCACACTATCCCTAACCCTCACCTGTTGTGGGTCATATGACTCTTGACGAGGTGCCCCGCAGCGAGGGCAGCCATGAGGGACAACTCCCCTGCCAGCACCGTGCCACACACCACCCTGGCCAGCTGCCTGGCGTTCTCCCCAGGGCACTCCTGACTGGCACCCTGCACGCCCAGCATCTACAGCAACACAGTGGGAGTGGAATCACATGAAGACAATGCGGGCAGATATAGATATTTACTGTATGGACAGTGATGTATGTGTGTATTTATGTAGAGCTTTTAATGTTTCTTACCCCCTAAAAATACATGCATTTTTAGCTATTGAAGTATTTCTCTGCCATCGACCTGTATAGTATAGTTAACCATCCAACATCCACCAATGTATAGTGTACATATTCAGCCAACCACCCATACTATGCAATGTCTTTTTATAGCTTTTTTTGCACTCCAGATATCTTGTATTTCTATACTTTTTCATACTGCCGCTCTATGTATCATGTACCGTGTATCTGTCTTTTGTGTACTTTCGTTGTGGCATTTTGCACCTGCCCTGTGTTTTGTTGTTGTAGCTGCTTGACGAAGAAATTTCCCCCCCGGGGGATCAATAAAGTATCTATCTATCTATCTATCTATCTATCTATCTATCTATCTATCTATCTATCTATCTATCTATCTATCTATACGTTTCACACATTATTCATAGATAACTGTATGTCTGCTATGAGGTTCTTTTATGGAATGAACCGCACTCTCATGTACACAATACATTGATATTCCAATCTATATAATATTGTAGTCTAGTCTAGATACTGTTTTCCATGACTGGTGTGTGTGTGTGTCTGCGCTATGTGCCCTGTGTTCCTACCTGCAGACAGGCTTGCTGTGGTGCCAGGATGGTTCCTCCTCCTACAGTGCCCAGCTCTATGGAGGGCATGGTGCAGCTGATATAGAGGTCTTCTCCTGTAGGACCCCAAGCCTCCATCAGAGTGATACAGTTACTACTGCCCACAGTCTGGGCTGGGTCCTGGCACAAACAGGTGGCTCGGTTAGTGTCCGACACAAAGTTTGTTACATTATGGGCTGGTTTCCCGGACCCAGATTACACATATTCCTGGATTTAAAAGCATTTATAGGGCTGGTTTCCTGGACCCAGATTAAGTCTAGTCCAAGCACATTAAAACATAGCTTTTTATTTCAGGACTATAAAGCTAGATCAATATCTCCATGTACACTATGTAACAAAATACACTTACAATAGTTCCTACTTTAAACATTTATATATCAACCTATGAAAAGCCAGATCCAGTGCTCCCTCACCTGTCCACAGGCGATGTAGATGGCTGCTACCAGGTTGGCTGCGTGGGCGTTGTAGCCGCCGATGCTTCCAGCCATGGCTGATCCCACCAGGTTCTTGTTAATGTTGACATCTACCAGGGCTTCTGTGCTGGTCTTCAACACCTGGTAGATAGACAGGGAAAATACACTGAAGACATAGAAACACAAAGCATAGATCGGCTCAAACATAGAGACATGGTGCATAGATCGGCTCAGACATAGAGACATGGTGCATAGATCGGCTCAGACATAGAAACATGGTGCATAGATCGGCTCAGACATAGAAACATGGTGCATAGATCGGCTCAGACATGGGTCAAATACTTGAGCTTTGCTTGATGTAGTTTGACTGGTTCAATAGAACCAATGGAATTGTCCAAAATGGGCAAACTCTTAGCTAAATTAAGCACACCTCAAATAGGACATATGTACTTGACCTAGGTCTGGTATTACTATCAATATGACATTTAGAATTTTAGAGAGAGAAAAAAAAAGATTGTTAGACAGAATAGAAGACTGAACTGTATAACCTGTGCTCTACCTCTTTGACCACTTTAGCTGGGATGATGGCCTCGCACACAGCAGACTTGCCCCGGCCCTCGATCCAGTTGATGGCTGCAGGCTTCTTGTCGGTGCAGTAGTTCCCACTGACAGCCAGGACCACCAGCTCAGGATACTGCTCCTGTAACCTGGCCAGAGCCTGCTCTGTTCCCTGAAGAGATAAAGACTCAATGCTGGTTACACACATAATACAGAACAACACACACAGGACATATATATAACAACACACGCAGGACATATACATAACAACACACACAGGACATATACATAACAACACACGCAGGACATATACAGAGCAACACACGCAGGACATATACAGAACAACACACACAGGACATATACATAACAACACACACAGGACATATACATAACAACACACACAGGACATATACAGAGCAACACACACAGGACATATACATAACAACACACGCAGGACATATACAGAGCAACACACACACACACACACACACACACACACACACACACACACACACACACACACACACACACACACACACACACACACACACACACAGTTGAAGTCGGAAGTTTACATACACCTTAGCCAACTACATTTAAACTGTTTTTCACAATTCCTGACATTTAATCCTAGTAAAAATTCCCTGTCTTAGGTCAGTTAGGATCATCACTTTATTTTAAGAATGTGAAATGTCAGAATAATAGTAGAGAGAATTATTTATTCATCACATTCCCAGTGGGTCAGAAGTTTACATACACTCAATTTGTATTTGGTAGCATTGCCTTTAAATTGTTTAACTTGGGTCAAACGTTTCGGGTAGCCTTCCACAAGCTTCCCACAATAAGTTTGGTGAATTTTGGCCCATTCCTCCTGACAGAACTGGTGTAACTGAGTCAGGTTTGTAGGCCTCCTTGCTCGCACACGCTTTTTCAGTTCTGCCCACAAATGTTCTATAGGATTGAGGTCAGGGCTTTGTGATGGCCACTCCAATACCTAGACTTTGTTGTCCTTAAGCCAATTTGCCACAACTTTGGAAGTATGCTTGGGGTCATTGTCCATTTGTAAGACCCATTTGCGACCAAGCTTGAACTTCCTGACTGATGTCTTGAGATGTTGCTTCAATGTATCCACATAATTTTCCTTCCTCATGATGCCATATATTTTGTGAAGTGCACCAGTCCCTCCTGCAGCAAAGCACCCCCACAACATGATGCTGCCACTCCGTGCTTCACGGTTGGGATGGTGTTCTTCAGCTTGCAAGCCTCACCCTTTTTCCTCAAACATAACGATGGTCATTATGGCCAAACAGTTCAATTTTTGTTTCATCAGACCAGAGGACATTTCTCCCAAAAATACAAATCTTTGTCCCCATGTGCAGTTGCAAACCGTAGTCTGGCTTTTTTTGGTGGTTTTGGAGCAGTGGCTTCTTCCTTGCTGAGCGGCCTTTCAGGTTATGTTGATTTAGGACTCGTTTTACTGTGGATATAGATACTTTTGTACCTGTTTCCTCCAGCATCTTCACAAGGTCCTTTGCTGTTGTTCTGGGATTGATTTGCACTTTTCGCATCAAAGTACGTTCATCTCTAGGAGACAGAATGCGTCTCATTCATGAGCGGTGTTTATACCTGCGTACTATTGTTTGTACAGATGAACGTGGTACCTTCAGGCATTTGGAAATTGCTCCCAAGGATGAACCAGACTTGTGGAGGTCTACAATTTCTTGGCTGATTTCTTTTCATTTTTCCATGATGTCGAGCAAATAGCCTATCAGTCATCATTTTCTGGAATTTTCCAAGCACAGTCAACTTAGTGTATGTAAACTTCTGACCCACTGGAATTGTGATATAGTAAATAAGTGAAATAATCTGTCTGTAAACAATTGTTGGAAGAATTTCTTGTGTCATGCACAAAGTAGATGTCCTAACCGACTTGCCAAAACTATAGTTTGTTAACATGAAATCTGTGGAGTGGTTGAAAAAGGAGTTTTAATGACTTCCGATTTTAACTGTTTACAGAACAACACACACAGGGAGACAATAACCAGCTAATTAACATGACACAAATTACATGTCTAACACACACACACACACACCTTAGAGATCATGTTCATTCCCATGGCATCTCCTGTTCTGGACTGGAAGCGAATGTAAAGATTTCTACCAGCGAGACCGATCATGAGCTTCTGCAGACGAGCAAACCTGGAAACACAAGAGGCCATCAGTCTTCTCTCTTCACATCTGCTTTCATATGTTGACCATAGAAATATAATATATAGAGTGACTCCATCCCCTTTATATTTCTATATAACAGACTCCACCTCCTTTATATTTCTATATTACAGACCCCACCCCCTTTATATTTCAATATAACAGACTCCACCCCCTTTATATTTATATATAACAGACCACACCCACATTCTATTTCAATATAATATACCCTAAATCTAAAGTATTTCTATTCCAGACAGTTTGACCTCTGACCTGCTGGTGTGGTCGAAGGCGTCCTTGATGGCCTGGAATCCGTCGGTGCTCTCCAGCCAGCCCTTGACCTCTGCAGCCAGGCAGGCCGACGGGCACCTAATTACAGGACCCCGGGTCATCCCGTCCGCCAGGATACGACTGCTGGCACCGCCACCCAACTGGGGGATGGGGAGAGGAGAGGGGTCAAAGGTTACTGGATTATTTCTAGTAGTACTGTTTAATATATACTTCCATATGTAATTACTGGAATACTGTTCAGTAATTCTACCTTGGAGAGACATTGTCTAGTGCAGTATGCTGCATTACAGTATATAACACTTTGTCTGTAACTCACAGAGATAGCGCGACAGCCCCGGTTGGTGCTGGCCACCAGGCAGCCTTCTGTGGTCGCCATGGGGACCTGGAACTGCTTCCCGTCGAGGTGAAGAGGCCCGGCCACGCCTACTGGAATGGGCATGTATCCAATCACATTCTCACAGCAGGTCCCCATCACCTGGCAACCAAAACATCAACAAAGATTGGTTTCAGTTTACATCAACGTTACATCCTGTACAGTATGTGTGGTGGTTGTGCAAATAAAAACTAAGAACTGAATGACTTGTTTTCTGCATCAAGCATTGATGTTTTAATGCCCTTTGGGTGTCAATACTGTATCAATCACACATCAACTTCAGCCAAAAGCCTAGAAAGCCTCACCTTAGAGTAGTCGTAGTCTAGGTAGGGCAGAGAGGAAAGGGCAGAGGTGTTGGGAAGCTTGGAGGAGATCATGTGTCTACGGATGGCAACCCCTCTCTCTGGTCTCTCCATCATGGCCTCCAGCTTGTAGGAAGGGATGTGTTTAGAGTTCACCAGAACCACCACCTCATCATCACTTAGGAATCGGGCTCCCATCTGTGGAGGACACACAGAGACTTCGTTAACTCAAATACAAACACACACACATTCTGTGTACTGTAGTGTATCTGTACTGTGGACAGCAGTATGCAAGACCTCAAACACAATGAAATAGATAGATAGATAGATTTCATGTGCATGTATTAAGCACTTTTCACTCAGTCTCGAGCATTATGCAATGCAATGTATTTGGTGATAAGAAATTAATGTAATAACATTGAAATATCAGAAATATTCTGAAATCCTGACCAAGTGTCTAGATAGTCTTTTTGCAAACAACAGTACATGTAATCTCTCGTGGACAGATTCACGTGTAAAGTGACAACTTTCACAATAATTTTACTTCTGGGTAACCGACATTACAGTACATGTAGCTAAAGTCACCTGATCTACCTGTGACCTATTGTCTGAAGGTCACCTGGTCTACCTGTGACCTATTGTCTGAAGGTCACCTGTTCTACCTGTGATGGCTGGAAAGGAGCCTCCGTGTTCTCTCTCCACCAGCCTCCACTGGGTCAGAGGTAGATCAGGTGACGATGGAGTCACTGAAGGTATGTCCTCTATTACTGTCCTGCTCTAATAGGTTCAGCGTAAGTGAAAGAGTAAAGTGAGCTAAGCTGGTTAGGGAAATAGACTGTAGCAAGAGGGTATTACTGCATAGAGACCCAATACTCCTACAGGTGGACACCATAGAAACTGTCATTGGATTGTCATTGTGAAACAGGGTTGGGGGTCAGTTCTATTTCAATGCATTACATTACATTACATTTTAGTGCATCTTAAATCACAGTGACTTATTGTATGTAATACAGTCCATTCTGCACTGAAATTGACTGTAATTGAACATTGCCCACGGTGTGTGTGTGAGTGTATAAAATATTTATGTGAGTGTAGACCATAGCTATGTACGTGTACAACCCACCATACCTCAGGGTTTTTCAGTATGGCCAGGCACTCCTCCAATGGTCTGGGGTCTGAGGGTAGGCTGGGCTGAGGGGGCTGAGAGGGGTCTGCTCTGGGGGTCTCCACCTGGCTCTCCCTCTCCTCCTCCACAGAGCCCAGACGGAAGACCCTTTTGGTAGGCTGGAGTTCAGTGGTCGGGGCAGGCAGCGGCCGGATCACCTCAGCTAGGGAGGGGAGGAGGAAGAAGAGGAGGGAGAGAGGGGAGGAGGACGAAAGAGGGACGGAAAGGAACGATAATTAAGTTAACCAATGGGTTCAGAGCAAAGCCCTAAGGGCTGAGAGTGTTGAACCTTGTTAAGATCTATTCTAGAGCTAGACGGCACTGTAAGGAATGTATTGATGCATACATTGGACAATAGATGCAGTAAAGAGGTCAATAGAACTCGACCAAAACAATGGAAATGCCATGGAAATGGCTGGGGGAAATATCCTGTATCTCCTCATTGCCCCTCAGCAGAATGTGCCTACATTTAGGCTACTGTTTATATATGTATTTCACACTATGTTGAGGTATAACTCTGACTGTAATGCTTGTATGGATGTCAACCCCAATACATGTTCATGTCGTCAATCAACTGCATTACAGTTAAAAACTACTGACTAGCACCACGATTTCTGTATACTAGCTACGCTACGAGCTTATATGAATGCATTTCTCATCAATGCATTTCTCACAGTCCTTTTTAAACCATCATAACACCACTCTACAACATGTCTGGTTCCTCCCTGCCGTACCTCTCTCCTCCTTGGTGGCCTCAGCCAGGGCGGGGGGTGTGGCGGTGGGGGTGGCGGTTCTGAGGGGGGATTTGGGGGGGCCGGGGGCAGCCTCCTTCCTGCAGCACTGGTCTGTGCTCCAGCGGGAGGCACGGTCAGGCCCCTGGGACAGGGACATGGGGCTCTTCAGAGACAGGGTGGACTCCAGCTCTACCTGCTCAAAGAAGATGTACTTGACGGCCAGCAGCAGGGCCAGGCCCAGACAGATCACCTGCTCTATATCCATGCTGACCAACCTGAGAACAAGAAGAGAACAACAGATTAACTAACAGGAGAGAACAACAGATTAACTAACAGGAAAGAACAACAGATTAACTAAAAGGAGAAAACAACAGATTAACTAACAGGAGAGAACAACAGATTAACTAAAATGAGAAAACAACAGATTAACTAACAGGAGAGAACAACAGATTAACTAACAGAAGGGAACAACAGATTAACTAACAGGAGAGAACAACAGATTAACTAACAGGAGAGAACAACAGATTAACTAACAGAAGGGAAAAACAGATTAACTAACAGAAGGGAACAACAGATTAACTAACAGAAGGGAACAACAGATTAACTAACAGGAGAGAACAACAGATTAACTAACAGGAGAGAACAACAGATTAACTAACAGAAGGGAACAACAGATTAACTAACAGAAGAGAACAACAGATTAACTAACAGGAGAGAACAACAGATTAACTAACAGGAGAGAACAACAGATTAACTAACAGAAGGGAACAACAGATTAACTAACAGAAGGGAACAACAGATTAACTAACAGAAGGGAACAACAGATTAACTAACAGGAGAGAACAACAGATTAACTAACAGGAGAGAACAACAGATTAACTAACAGAAGGGAACAACAGATTAACTAACAGAAGAGAACAACAGATTAACTAACAGAAGGGAAAAACAGATTAACTAACAGAAGAGAACAACAGATTAACTAACAGAAGGGAACAACAGATTAACTAACAGAAGAGAACAACAGATTAACTAACAGAAGAGAACGTGGACTGTACTTCAAATTAAATGTCACATACATTTACGTCTCACTATTGAAACTGATTAGTCAAATTACAGTCCAGGGATGGGATCAATCCCATTTAAATTCAGTCAGTTCCAGAAGTGAATAACAATTCCAGGTAGAACTCACCTTGACATGTAGAACTGCCAGAGGGGTCTCTCGGGGTCGATCCTCTTGGGTACATGGTCGTCCAGGGACATGGAGCCCACCTGGGGGACGTCCAGGTTGGAGTTGAGGGAGAGAGGGTCGGTGATCCAACGGCTGTGGGCGTGCACCATTACCAGGCCCAGAGACTGGGAAGCAAACAGAGAGAGACATTATCAGCAACGTTAACAACACACCACACACACACACACCATGACACACCATGACACACCATGACACACCATGACACACCAGTGTAGTCTCACCATGACACACCATGACACACCAGTGTAGTCTCACCATGATCATCTTGACTCTCTGGGTCACAGGGTTGGGTTTGTTATCCTCCTCCTCCTCCTCCAGAACGCGGGAGAAGTGGCTCAGCTGCCAGATGGGGCGACCCTCCTGACTCTCCCTGGACAACTGAAGACACACCACACACACAGGTCAGTATCCACACACACACACACACATACACACACACACACACACTCAACCTGTCATTGGCGCTGTGTCTGTCTCATATAACGATGCTTAAAGGCATTTAGTGTCTGTCTCATATAACGATGCTTAAAGGCATTTAGTGTCTGTCTCATATGACGATGCTTAAAGGCATTTAGTGTCTGTCTCATATAACGATGCTTAAAGGCATTTAGTGTCTGTCTCATATAACGATGCTTAAAGGCATTTAGTGTCTGTCTCATATAACGATGCTTAAAGGCATTTAGTGTCTGTCTCATATAACGATGCTTAAAGGCATTTAGTGTCTGTCTAATATAACGATGCTTAAAGGCATTTAGTGTCTGTCTCATATAACGATGCTTAAAGGCATTTAGTGTCTGTCTAATATAACGATGCTTAAAGGCATTTAGTGTCTGTCTCATAAAGTTAGTCCCATGTAGCTCAGATGGTAGAGCACGGCGCTTGCAACGCCAGGGTTGTGGGTTCGATTCCCACGGGGGACCAGTACGAAAAAAAGTCTGAACTAACAGGAAGTCTCTCTGGATAAGAGCGTCTGCTAAATGACTGAAATGTAAATGTTGCTTAAAGGCATTAAGTGTAGATTTCCACTCATTTCCATCTACAACTCTCATTTTACACCTATTTCCTTTGACGTGTGTGTGTGGTGTGTGTGTGTGTGTGGTGTGTGTGTGTCTGTGGGGTGTGTGTGTGTGTGTGTGTGTGTGGCGTGTGTGGTGTGTGTGTGTGTGTGTTAACCCTTACCTCTAGGACCAGGGAGACGCAAGCAGGGAAGAATGTCATGAAGACAAAGTAGTTGGCCAGGACAGACATGCAGCCAAAACAACACATGATCTCCAGCTGGCGCACACCTGGAAGATCAGTTCATCAATCAATCAAACCTGGAAGATCCAGAAATACTGCGTCCAAAATAATATTATAATCCCTGTAGAGAGAGCTCTGGTGAAATGTAGTGCACTATATATGGTATAGGGTGCTCAATGCTCCCCTCCATACCTGACATGGTGCCCACCCCGATCACCAGGCATTCCACCAGGGCATCCAGAGTGAACGTGGGCCCGAGGACGGCCATGCCACGGGCGATGTTGTCGCGCACCTCGTCCTGTTACACAGGTAATCAATCAATCAAGCAATTAATAAATGAATCAAACGTATTTATGAAACCTTTTATACCTTTTCAACATGGGTCACTACTACAGTGTGTTGTATGACAGAAATGTGTTTTAATAGCATATAACAACTGTATAATAAGAAAAGAACATAATGTACGTTACTACTGATGTACCTGTGAGTTTGAGCTGAGGGCGTACTTGGCGAGAGCGCACGCTTTGGAGAGGTCGATCAGAAGCAGGAAGAAAGGTAAGGCCTCACTGGAGAACAACATGGACGACTGTGTGAGACTCAACAGGTACGATAGATAGATAGATAGATAGATAGATAGATAGATAGATAGATAGATAGATAGATAGATAGATAGATAGATAGATAGATAGATAGATAGATAGATAGATAGATAGATAGATAGATAGATAGATAGATAGATAGATAGATAGATAGATAGATAGATAGATAGATAGATAGATAGATAGATAGATAGATAGATAGAACACAGGGCAGGCGCAAAATGCCATAACGGAAATACACAAAAGACAGATACACGATACATGATACATAGTGCGGTCGTATGAAAAAGTATAAAAATACAAGAAGTCTGGAGTGCAAAAAGCTATAAAAAAGACATTGCATAGTATGGGTGGATGGCTGAATATGTACACTATACATTGTTACAGAGCGTTAGGTGAAAAAAAAAGATATATATATTGCAAGTTGATATAGATAAATAAGGAATATTTGCATGGTTAACTATACTATACAGGTCGATGGCAGAGAAATACTTAAATAGCTAAAAGTGCGTATGATATAAGTGAGGGTAATAATAGTTTACTTAATATACAGTCTGGTTAAATGAACAGATAAGTGAATATTATGCATGGTTAAATTAGCTGTACAGGTAAATGTACAGTTAAATGTACAGGTAAGTGAATATTTGCATGGTTACATTAACTGTACAGGTAAATGACAGGAAGAGATACTTAAATAGCTAAATGTGCGTATGATATAATTTAGGGTAATAATAATAATTCCCTTAAAATACAGTCCTTAGTGCAGGGTTTAATTACAGATAAATGCACGTATTGCACATTTGATATACTAAAAGCAAAAAAAAAGATACAACTGACAGGATACTAATTCCTGAGTGAATGACTACATAAGTTCAGTCCAAGAATTACTTACAATATTGCACGTGATATGATATAACAACTGTACATGAATATGTATATACAGTCCTGAATGAATAAGTCCTGAGTGAATGAGTGATAACAGACCAGAGTTACTCACGGATGGAGGCATAATTGTTAAACTAGGTCCTAACACCCCAACAGTTCCAGGTCTATGTTGCCGACGGCACGGCACCCCGGTGAGGCATTAAATAGTCTAATAGCCACCGGCAGGAAGGACCTCCTGTAGCGCTATCTGGCATACCGTAGTGGGATCAGTCTGTGACTGAAGGTGCTCCTCTGCATCATAACCATGGCATGCAGAGGGTGGGTGACGTTGTCCATGATGGCCAGCAGTTTGGCCAGGATCCGTCTCTCCGCCACCTCCTCTGGAGTGTCAAGGCTAATCCCCAGAACAGAGCTAGCCTTCCTGATTAGCTTATTTACCCGAGAAGCATAGTAGTACTGAGGTATAGTAGTACTGAAGTACTGAGGTACAGTAGTACTGAGGTACAGTAGTACTGAATTACTGAAGTACAGTAGTACTGAAGTACTGAGGTACAGTAGTACTGAAGTACTGCAGTACAGAAATACTGAGGTACAGTAGTACTGAAGTACTGAGGTACAGTAGTACTGAGTTACTGAGTTACAGTAGTACTGAAGTACTGCAGTACAGAAGTACTGAGGTATAGTAGTACTGATGTACTGAGGTACAGTAGACCTGAGGTATAGTAGTACTGAAGTACTGAGGTACAGTAGTACTGAGGTATAGTAGTACTGAAGTACTGAGGTACAGTAGTACTCAGGTATAGTAGTACTGAGGTATAGTAGTACTGAAGTACTGAGGTACAGTAGTACTGAGGTATAGTAGTACTGAAGTACTGAGGTACAGTAGTACTGAGGTATAGTAGTACTGAGGTATAGTAGTACTGAAGTACTGAGGTACAGTAGTACTGAGGTATAGTAGTACTGAAGTACTGAGGTACAGTAGTACTGAGGTATAGTAGTACTGAGGTATAGTAGTTCTGAAGTACTGAGGTACAGTACTCCTGAGGTATAGTAGTACTGAGGTTTAGTAATACTGAAGCACTGAGGTACAGTAGTACTGAGGTATAGTAGTACTGAGGTATAGTAGTACTGAAGTATAGTAGTACTGAGGTATAGTAGTACTGAGGTATAGTAGTACTGAAGTACTGAGGTACAGTAGTACTGAACTCAGCACAACAGTAGATGTCAACAGGAAACCCTCTCTCTGTCTCTCCTCTATAGTATTTATACAAATGGTTAAATAACCTCCATTATAAATCTTGGTGATATTAGGCCAACTAATATCCAACACTAAGGAGGTTTCAGAGTTTATTAATATATCCTATAATATAAGCCATTTATCAGATGCTTTTATCCAAAGCGACTTACAGTGCAGTGTGCATACGTTCACAAAAAAAAGTATATTCACTTCCTGGATAAACGTTGTGTGTTGCACTGTACTGTGGGTTTACTTACTTGAGGCCAGTGAGTTCTTTATCCAGGAAGTGAATCACGACAGTGCTGAATACGAAGCTGGAGAATATGGTGAACAGTCCAGCGATACCTAAAAACAAAATTGATATTGTGAGAAATGCAACTTGCTAGATTCAATTTACAGTATATATTTAAGCAATAAGGCCTGAGGGGGTGTGTTATACTCCGCAACACGGAGTACCTGGACACAGCCCTTAGCCGTGATATATTGGACATATAACACAAATCCCAGAGGTGCCTTATTGCTATTATAAACAGGTTACTATCGTATTTATAACAGTAAACAAGTCGTTTTGCGTCATACCCGTGGTATAGTGTATCATATACCATGGTTTTCAGCTGATCAGCATCCAGAGGTTGAACGACCCGTTTATTATACAGTATATTTATGTGAATATTGCATGGCCTGAAAGACAATGCTTGCATAGAATATATTTTGAAATTGTAATTTTTTCACTTTAGATTAACATGCTACATTTACTTTGCACTGTAAAGTATGTGTAAAGTTTACAGTACATCATATTTACAGTATCTTTACAGAATATTTACAGTATAAACAAATGCTGACCTAGAATTTATTTTATGTCACTTGAATCATTGAACTGTGCATTTTACAATATATGTAAAGGATAATTACAGTAAATGCTCACCTAGAATATATTTGGATCCTAGTTGCCGTAGATTCTGGAACTGGAAGTAGATGTACACGATGGCGATGCACCGTGTGATGGTCAGAATTATGATGTCACTGCTTAGAACCAGCTGGAAGGGAGGCAGAGACAACATAATGAAGTCAGTCATTAAAAAAATCTGAGGAAACAATGATGATTAACTCAAGAAACTAAAACTACTATGAACAGAAAGTAGACCTAACTACTGTCATAAAACAGACAAGTTGATAGACGTGTAAAACATGTGACCCATGAAAAATGCACTTTAAATCAAATTGATTCCACTCAAGTTAAAATGGCATTCTCATGTATTGTGAACAAACTACCTTTTGTTAGGTGTCCTACTTGCACTCATGAAGAGGACAGTGTGTATGTACACTCCAAACCATATATGGTAACCAGGTGAAAGTGTACACTACAGTATAGATCCCTAGGCTAGGTTTCTAGGAGCCCTTGAAGCCCCTATAGGTTTTACATAACACTGGAAAGCTCTAGTCTAAGAATGTCCCGATACGGTGCAGAGAAGACAAAGACCTTCACTCCTCTTCCCCCACGGCCTCAATCAACCAACTCCTCTTCCTCCCCGGCCTCAATCAACCAACTCCTCTTCCCCCCCCCCCCCGGCCTCAATCAACCAACTCCTCTTCCCCCCCCCCGGCCTCAATCAACCAACTCCTCTTCCCCCCCCCGGCCTCAATCAACCAACTCCTCTTCCACCCCGGCCTCAATCAACCAACTCCTCTTCCCCCCGGCCTCAATCAACCAACTCCTCTTCCCCCCCGGCCTCAATCAACCAACTCCTCTTCCCCCCCGGCCTCAATCAACCAACTCCTCTTCCCCCCCGGCCTCAATCAACCAACTCCTCTTCCCCCCCGGCCTCAATCAACCAACTCCTCTTCCCCCCGGCCTCAATCAACCAACTCCTCTTCCCCCCCCGGCCTCAATCAACCAACTCCTCTTCCCCCCGGCCTCAATCAACCAACTCCCGCACAGTATTATCCATACATCCGGGTTCCGTACCTCCTCCATTTTGGGGCAGTCGTAGTTCCAGCCGCAGATCTGGTCGTTGCCGGTGAACATGTTCATGGACATCATGCAGATGGTGAGGGTCACGGTGCCTACGATCACCTCCCAGGGGTGGGAGGCCACCAGCATGCCGTGCATACGGAACAGACCAGTCAGCATGG
Source organism: Thymallus thymallus (assembly GCA_023634145.1). NCBI lineage: Eukaryota > Metazoa > Chordata > Actinopteri > Salmoniformes > Salmonidae > Thymallus > Thymallus thymallus. Next base: position 5,163,527 of record CM042402.1, on the reverse strand, counting down.
TGGGGTTGGGCTTGGGCTTGGGGACGGTGAATGTGCTTTAGAAAAAGAAAGAAAGAAAGAAAGAAAACACTGAAAGTCCCACTCCAACTCAGAGAGAGACAACAGAGTGGAGCAGTGTTTTGTTTTGTGGCAACCTCTGTGCGAGATCAAATACTATCAGTACTGAACCTTAGTGTTGAAATGTGTAAGGTCACTGAGAGGATAGAAAACACAAAAAGCAAGGCTGACAAATGACCAGAAAAATGTGCTAGTATAGTATTTATTTTCATTTTGAACTGTCGTGTCCCTTCAACTTTATAGGGTAGTAATCTATTAGTTGATATGCTCTTTCATCTGCGGTGACGATGACAAAGCCAACCGAGGGGGAAGACTTCCTGAAAGGTAGAGAGTAGAGTAACACATACAGAAACACTGACTCAAACCAGGGTGGAGACCAGACCCGAGCCCATTTGTCAAAATCATGGAACTGTGCTACTTCCCAATTCCAATTAGGCTACTCATGAACAAGCAAAATGCATAGTACTGACTGTACTATATACTGCCTATATACCTATAAGGTACTGACTGTACTATATACTGCCTATATACCTATAAGGTACTGACTGTACTATATACTGCCTATATAACTATAAGGTACTGACTGTACTATATACTGCCTATATACCTATAAGGTACTGACTGTACTATATACTGCCTATATACCTATAAGGTACTGACTGTACTATATACTGCCTATATACCTATAAGGTACTGACTGTACTATATACTGCCTATATACCTATAAGGTACTGACTGTAGAACAAGGGTGGTGTCATGATACATAGGAGGGGGCAGGGCAGCATTAGGTTATCTACACTTTCTGATGCAAGAGGAATTCAGGAAATATTTGTCCATCTTTACAGTTCAGCTCAAAAATAGGCTATTCCCTGGAAGCTATGACTGAAACAACATGTTCACCAGAGCGACTGAACGAGTCATCGGCAGACACACCATAGGCACCAGCTGCCACCATCAACCAATAGAAAGGCACGATAATGGCCTCATCATAGGCGGCTGTCTATTATCGCTAACTAAAACTAGAAGAAACACCAGCTACAGCAAATACAGAAGGCTATACGGAGACGGCTCTGTCTAGCGATACTATAGTATAGCCCAGACTACAAGGAGACGGCTCTGTCTAGCGATACTATAGTATAGCCCAGACTACAAGGAGACGGCTCTGTCTAGCGATACTATAGTATAGCCCAGACTACAAGGAGACGGCTCTGTCTAGCGATACTATAGTATAGCCCAGACTACAAGGAGACGGCTCTGTCTAGCGATACTATAGTATAACCCAGACTACAAGGAGACGGCTCTGTCTATCCGACAAACTGTTTCGAATTCGGTACTAGAGCGAGCGTTATAACCGGGTGTGAGAGCGCTGCTTCAAATGCACCACAACAATCCGAATGTTGTAGCATAAATAGTCTGTGCATGCATTTTCTGACCAACAAACCATTTATTGCAAAACATATTGTAGTAATAGCGGCGTTTGCAGCCGGTAACACCGGTGGTAGGCTTTTACCATATTATATAATGTCTCTACTGCTGATAGAAAGATGGCAGCCATATCTATGTCACTGACTGCCTGGGTGTGTAATCCCAGCATTTGCAACAACAAACCTTAATAGACCTATGCAACGATCCAGCGGAAATATTGGGCACAAGTCCACACAGGTGTAAATAAACAAGCAGGTTCAATACGATCGGAGACTGCTTACCTGTGTCAGAAAGTGTCAAAGACGGCTAAATGGATAACGTTAATAGCCGGTGTCAGCCCTCGCTTGCAACGGATCGTCCTAGTTTTAAATCCCGGTTTCTGTCTGAAGATGAATTTGAGCCCGAGTATAGATTAGCCTATACAGTGTGCATATTTTTATTGATACAATAAATAAGTTACATGCACACAAGTGCTCCCAAATGGTCCGGCTCGCTTGAGAGACAGCTTTCGGGCTGAGACCAATGAGAGCAGGCATCCTACTGTATGAGCATGGAGAGGTGGCATGGGAATGCGTCATCCGATACATTAGCCAATCGTATTGGAGATTTGCTACGCGAGCGGTTTGGGCAAGCCTTGTTTCCAAGGCGACGGTCCTTAGAGGCGTGTTTAGAGTGGGGACGCGTGATCTCACCACTGGCGCTCGGGCCAATTTCTGCGAAGTATAGGAAACAGGCAGCGCGTACAGGCGGTGCGATGCGGCATCATTGGATGTTCCCATTTGAAATGGTGTGTCATTTTGATTTCAAACGTGGTGCAAAGAAAGAACACACGTTTTCCGTTTAAAGTTAAACATTAATATATATTACTTGTTTTTTTTTACTTTGAAGAACTGTTTAATTTACAAATGTCATGGTCAAATCTGTGTAAAAAGCCTTGACCTGCTGTAGCCTAGTGCTGTAAAAATAAATTATATATATATATATATATGTTTTATTGTCACATACATCGGATAGGTACAGTGAAATGTGTTGTTTTACATGATCAGCCATAGTCGTACGGTGCCCCTGGAGCAAATGAAGGTTAAGTGCCTTGCTCAAGGACACATCGACAGATTTTTATGTAGGTCGCTTCACAATGTCTATGGGTGGATTATTGAATGACACTGTCATATAGGCCATAATGATTAAGGATACCAAAACTCAGACTTTTAGTCCTACAATAGATTATGTATTAGTAATGAATGGTTAAAACGCCTATAGCCCATGTTGGTTAAAACATCTATAGTTGGTTAAAACGGTTAAAACGCCTATAGTTTAACAATAATGCATCCATCCGTGAGTAACTCTGGTCCGTCAGCACTCATCCACTCAGGACCTATTTATTCATACAGGTCTGTATATACATGCTCATGTACAGTTGTTATATTATATCACATGCAATATTGTAAGTAATTCTTGGACCTAACTTACGTAGTCATTCACTCAGGAATGCATATTAGTTTCCTGTCAGTTGCACCTTTTCTCATTGCTTTTAGTATATCGAATGTGCAATACGTGCAGTTGTCCGTAATTAAACCCTGCGCACTAAGGACTGTATTTTAAGGGAATTACTATTATTTCCCCAAATGATATCATACACACATTTAGCTATTAAAGTCTCTCTTCCTGTCATTTACCTGTACAGTTTGTGTAAACATGCAAGTATTCACTTATCTGTAAATATAACTGTATACCTAACTGTACAGCTAATTTAACCATGCAAAATTTTCACTTACCTGTTCATTTACCCAGTCTGTCTATTAAGTAAACTATTATTACCCTCGCTCATATCATACGCATTTTTAGCTACTGAAGTATTTCTCTGCCATCGACCTGTATAGTATAGTTAACCATCCAACATTCACCAATGTATAGTGTACATATTCAGCCAACCACTCATACTATGCAATGTCTGTTTATAGCTTTTTTTTGCACTCCAGATATCTTGTATTTCTATACTTTTTCATACTGCCGCTCTATGTATCATGTACCGTGTATCTGTCTTTTGTGTACTTTCGTTGTGGCATTTTGTTGTTGTAGCTGCGTGACAATGAAATTTTCCCCCCGGGGGATCAATAAAGTATCTATCTATCTATCTATCTATCTATCTATCTATCTATCTATCTATCTATCTATCTATCTATCTATCTATCTATCTATCTATCTATCTATCTATCTATCTATCTATCTATCTATCTATCTATTTATTTCTCTTTCTTTATTTCAAATATAGGCCTATATTTTTTTCGTTAATTTGCATTAGGTCAATTGTCTTATTTTTCCAGCAAAATTCAAGGAAACGTTGGCTACTATACCTGCATAGTAACATTTTATTTAAACAAAATAATTATTTGCCAGTGTTTTGCCTAATTTTATTAATTTCAGTTGAGTTTTCATGTGAGTTTATAAATACATTGGTGATATTGTCACTCATACTCTGTTGCTATGTATAAGGAGTAATGCATTAAGATTAGAACATTTACATTTGACATTTTTGTCATTTAGCAGATGCTCTTATCCAGAGCGATTTACAGTTAGTTAGTTTTACAGACATTTTCATACATTGAATAATAATCATCTGCCACAAACCTTAGTCTAGGAGAGCATGTGTCATAGATTATATAATATGGGCTGATTGTTCACACACACACACACACACACACACACACACACACACACACACACACACACACACACACACTCTGATATTTATTTAGCTCTTCTAGCCTGACGTATGAAGGTGTAGGCTGCCTTGCTGGGCTAGGCTGTAACAAAAACCTTCACCTCTAAAACAGGAATGGTTTTAGATTATCATTTATCATCATTATCATTTTTGGTGAGCAAAATGTAATAGTGGAGGCTGAGTGAGTGTCACTGCCAAGTAATGCTCAATCACAGAGTTTTTTAAAACCTAGGCATTATATTATATTATTTCTGTTTGGGGCAATCTTTTCCCTACCATGGGAAATCAATGGATACTGTTGTAGCCTACTCAGTCTGTCACGCCCTCTTGTGGCAGAAAAGAAACAAGGCTTTCCACTTTTCTCCGACTTGGCAGGGAACGCCCTAGACACAGTCTGCAGTCGGACATTTTACTCTTTTCGCGCGCAGATCTCGTCAGTTACTCATCCAAACTATTAACGACGTGTCTGGCTAGCTAGATGTAAATGTTGACCATTTTGAAATTTATCACACACGTTATGGATACAAGTTGTTTCTCTGATATCGACAATGATTCGGCGTCAATTGTTGATGATTCTGAAGGAGAAGAAGAAAAAAATATTTACCTGGACAGGTTTGGACACTTAACTAGGTAGCTAACTACCGACCCCTTTAGCTAGCTAGCTAGTTAGATAACTTCTAGCAAACCCCAGTTATCCGGTTGTCGCTAGTTACCACAGCCAAAAAGTAAAAATTGGCAACATAAAAATCATTTTTGCACAAGGTTAGCAGTATGGTTAATGTTAGGGTTAAGGTTTGGTTTAAAATAATATTTTAAGAAAATAAATAGTAGAAATAGGCGGAATGTAGACATAATTATGACTTTGTGGCGAACTGTTGACGACCCAGTTCTCCAGGCAATTTTTTCGTGCATGAAATAGCTGGCTAAAGTATTTTTATGACATGTTATCTCTTGTGCCAAAGTGATCTGCTGTGCGACTATGACTGGTTAGCAACTAGCCACTATTTAGTTAGCAAACATTAGTTACTTTCTTCGTGTTTTTTTTTTTTTTACAGATTTATGCTTGCAGATTTGCTAGACTCACATAATTTGTCCACACCACTCACAATCAATGGCTGTACAGACGGTAAGTTGGCCCTTCCATCGAGGCCTCGGGCTACGTTGAGAAATAAAGCAAATTTGAACCAACTGCCATATCTTTGACACCGCTCACCGTTTCTGATATAATGTCACAGTTTCTGATGTGATACCATGTCTGTCCGCTAGGGTTTTCTCCTCAGATAGCGATGATGACATGCAGACGTTTGGATGTCTTGGACCAAGTGCGTCTCACACCTGAGAAGGTAGCTTGTGCAACAGTAGCTCCCAAAACACCTTTTCTCCTTAGGTTGGGTTTTCAGAGGTGACATTCGCCCACGGTTGGCTCAATGTGAACTACAATTCCGACCCTGTTTTAAACTTTACAAACGTCAATCATCGCTTTCAAACAGGTTTTTGAAACATATGTTGATATGCCTCTTATCTTTCATATCAGCGAGAAAGAATCTTTTGAATAAAAAAAAAAATATACACTTAACTTACTGTAGCAGTTTAGCACAGCATACGCTGTGTGCCGCCAGTTGCATCATCTATATATGTGCAACACATGTTAAGCATTCACCTTCTGTTACCATTTCTGTCAACCCGTTCACGCATACAGTTTGACGCATACGTTCGATAAATCCAACATATGCAACACACAGAACGCACTGCAACTGCCTCTGCAACGCAATCCTGCAAGGCAAATGCAGCGTTCCATTGGAAATGAATGTACTTCTGGTGTACCAAAATGCAAATTAGCATTAGCTTACATACAGGCATTTGGAGCACGCTAGATAGCTAATTAGCATTGATGACCACCTATGTTTCCAAAACCATACCGCAAGCGATGCGTTCAGAACGAGCGTTTGGGATCTTAATAGAGGATCGGTGTCCCACCCTCGGGACGGTTAAGCTAACGTGCGCTAATGTGATTAGCATGACTTTGTAAGAAACAAGAACATTTCCCAGGACATAGACATATCTTACATGGGCAGAAAGCTTAAATTCTTGTTAATCTAACGGCACTGTCCAATTTACAGTAGCTATTACAGTGAAATAATACCATGCTATTGTTTGAGGAGAGTTCACAGTTTTGTACTTGAAAATGTATTAATAAATCAATAAGCACATTTGGACAGACTTGATACAATGTTTTGAACAGTAATGCAATGGTTCATTGGATCAGTCTAAAACTTTGCACATACACTGCTGCCATCTAGTGGCCAAAATCTAAATTGTGCCTGGACTCCTAAGTAATATTATGACCTTTCTCTTGCATTTCAAAGATGATGTGACAAAAACAAACAAAAAAATAAACATGTTTTTTCTTTGTATTATCTTTTACCAGATCTAATGCGTTATATTCTCCTACATTAATTTCACATTTCCACAAACTTCAAAGTGTTTCCTTTCAAATGGTATCAAGAATATGCATATCCTTCTTCAGGGCCTGAGCTACAGGCAGTTAGATTTGGGTATGTAATTTTAGGCGAAAATTGAAGAAAAAAGTGCAATCCTTAAGAGCTTTTAACAAAAAATGAAATTTCCCCCCCGGGGGATCAATAAAGTACCTATCTATCTATCTATCTATCTAAAACACCCCCGTCCAGAAGATACTATCGTCAATAGGCACTAAAGTAGTTAGTGTCTATAACCACGTTTCCATCCACAGTTTTTATGTGAGTAAAGTCATACCGTTCGACATGGAAACTTTTTGTGTCAGCAAAATAAACTGGGCGAATATACATGTTGGTGGAAATGCCTTTATGGCTGTGGAAATGCCTTTATGCGCAAATATTGATACAATAACCAAATATCGAAAGTAAACTTGGAGTCACGCGACGATATGGTGTGTGGGCCTCCCACTACGATCACTACGACTGGACAGCATGCAGTTTATTTGGCTACAGATGAAATCAATGATGATGAACTTCACAGGGTGGTGAAAGTGCCAGGAGATGAGCTTGATGCTCCTTTCCAATAAATATCGAGGGTCTTATTTTGGTGACATGATGATCGATGCTTTATTATAAAAATAATATTTTCTCCATGATAATCTTATCATGTATTGGCTATACCTGCACTGTATCTGCGATCTGTTGGCTAGAGCGCTAGTGACAATACCATAGTGGACACATTCACTATATAACGCAATTCTTTGGGGTAACAAAACCATCAGTAGAGTTGAAAATGCGATGTCTGTACATGGGAATGTAACCTCAAGTCATAGCGCACAGGCTTTTATCCGCAACAAGTAAATTTGATGTGTCCCTCACAGCACTTGGGGAGTGGTACCTCTACCAGACGTTTGAAGAGAGCAGCAACAGTAGCTACGACACAGGTAGATACAGTAGTTAAGACCCCTTCACACTGGGAGGGTACACAGGTACTTAAAACCCAAACTTTCTCTTGGTGGTGTTGGTTGTGACCTGTCGCAGAAGGAGACAGGTGCAGAACCCAAGAGACAGACCAGGCTGACTGACAGTCAGACACAGGGGAGAAGACCGACCAGACCAATGGAAGGAAGCAGACCAACCAGTCAGACCATAGGGACCAGACAGAATGACAGCCAGGAACAGGAGAACAAACTGGTAAAGGGAGGGCACATCCTCAACACTTTCCTTTTGTGTAAAAACAGTTCAAGGGTAGACAGAGTGCCATTGTGTTTGTGATGTCATGCCAAAGAGTGACAAGGAGATGGCATGACGACACAAACAGACTGGCACTCCGTCTAGTGAAAGAGTGCTTGAAGTCAACAGTAAATAAAGACTTGTAACTACATTAAGTGATGGCTGGTCCCCTGTTTTCAGGCCAGACAGAGCAGGGGCAACAACAGACAGAATCAGGAGACCAGTAGACAGTTAAAGGGAACACCATAGAGATCCTATTAAATTAGGATCTAATTCTGGGTGGAACATACTCAACTTTCTCCACTTCCATAAAAACAACGAAAGGGTGCTTGAAGTCAACAGTGAACAAACAAATACTCCAATAGCCATTACATCAAGTGATTGCTGGTCCACTTTTGTTGTTGTTAGGAGAACAGACAGACTAGGCAGACTGACAGCCAGAAGCAGGAGAACAGCGGACAGACCAGGCAGAGTGACAGCCAGAAGCAGGAGACCAGTGGACCAACCAGACAGACCAGACAGTGTGACAGCCAGAAGCAGGAGACCAGCGGACCAACCAGACAGACCAGGCAGACTGACAGCCAGAAGCAGGAGACCAGCGGACCAACCAGACAGACCAGGCAGACTGACAGCCAGAAGCAGGAGGCCAGTGGACCAACCAGACAGACCAGACAGTGTGACAGCCAGAAGCAGGAGACCAGCGGACCAACCAGACAGACCAGGCAGACTGACAGCCAGAAGCAGGAGGCCAGCGGACCAACCAGACAGACCAGGCAGACTGACAGCCAGAAGCAGGAGGCCAGCGGACCAACCAGACAGACCAGGCAGACTGACAGCCAGAAGCAGGAGGCCAGTGGACCAACCAGACAGACCAGACAGTGTGACAGCCAGAAGCAGGAGACCAGCGGACCAACCAGACAGACCAGGCAGACTGACAGCCAGAAGCAGGAGGCCAGCGGACCAACCAGACAGACCAGGCAGACTGACAGCCAGAAGCAGGAGGCCAGCGGACAGACCAGGCAGACTGACTTCCAGAAGCAGGAGACCAGCGGACAGACCAGGCAGAATGACATCCAGAAGCAGGAGACCAGCGGACCGACCAGGCAGACTGACATCCAGAAGCAGGAGACCAGCGGACCAACCAGACAGACCAGGCAGACTGACAACCAGAAGCAGGAGACCAGCAGACCAACCAGACAGACCAGGCAGACTGACAGTCAGAAGCAGGAGACCAGCGGACCAACCAGACAGACCAGGCAGACTGACAGTCAGAAGCAGGAGAATAGAGGGCCAGGGACATTGAGAGGTAGGCTTACAAACACTCATCACTGAGCATAGGATAATATTCATATGTATCTGAGTGACGTGTATTGAATGTTGTATTAGGACAATTCAAACAAGGCAACAGTAAACATGCCGTCCCGTAATAATTACTCGTCGTAATGCTTTGTAGGTTAGCAGTAAAACCTTGAATCAGCCCTAGCCTTAACACGAAGCCAGTGAGAGGCTAGGTCCTTAACAGGAAGCCAGTGAGAGGCTAGGTCCTTAACAGGAAGCCAGTGAGAGGCTAGGTCCTTAACAGGAAGCCAGTGAGAGGCTAGCACTAGAGTAATATGATGACATCTTTAGGTTCTAGCAGCCGTATTTAGCCCTAGCTGAAGTCTATTCAGTGCCTTATCCGGGTAGCTGGAGAGTTGAGCATTGCTGTAGTCTAGTATTGAAGTGACAAAAGCATGGATTAGCTTTTCTGCATAATTTTTGGACCAAGAATTTAAGATTTCTACAACGTTACAAAGATGGAAAAAAACGGCTCTTGAAATATGTTTTATATGTTTGTCAAAAGAGAGATCAGGGTCCAGAGTAACGCTGAGGTCCTTCACAGTTATATTTTTAGACTACTAGAAATCTATTACTAGTAAGAAGTAATGTATATATTGCTCAATTCAATTTCATTTTTATGACCTGAGTTTTCAGATGCAATAGTAAATATTCAGATGCAATAGTAAAAAGTAAAACAAATAAACTGCTTTCCCTGATTTCATCATGGGGGACAGTGAAGCAAATTCTATAAAGAGGATGTAATATGCATGAATGGGATAACAGATGCATGGCTGGATGGCTGGATGAATGAATAAGGAGCCCGTTTGGTGAAGTTCTTGAGATGAACAGTAGGTGGAGTCAGTATAGCAGCAATTAATCCACTTGTTTTCTGGGCCTAACCAGATAAACAGTAAGCCTGTCTTCTGGGCCTAACCAGATATACAGTAGTAAGCCTGTCTTCTGGGCCTAACCAGATATAGAGTAGTAAGCCTGTCTTCTGGGCTTAACCAGATATACAGTAGTAAGCCTGTCTTCTGGGCCTAACCAGATATACAGTAGTAAGCATGTCTTCTGGGCCTAACCAGATATACAGTAAGCATGTCTTCTGGGCCTAACCAGATATACAGTAAGCATGTCTTCAGATATACAATAAGGCTTTATTGGAGTCTTCTGTGATTACCATGATTCCTAATTAGCCAGATCAAGGGCCCATAGGGCTCTGGTCACAAGTAGTGCACTGTATAGGGAATACGGTGCTATCTGGGTTCCAAATTGTCCGAGATTTTATGGAATCTCATGGAATTCTAAGATGTTCATTCCCAACTGGGATGTAATATATGAATGTCTGCAATCAACACAATGGCACATAACCGCAGACACTCAGAACACCATGCATTTGATTTGCATAGTCACTGATCTTACAGCCTGACGCCATCAACTATTTGACACCTCTCAGAGCCATTCTACAGCAGCAGCCAGCAAGCATAATGCCTGGTATTGTTACTCTGCATCTGGTGGTATAATTTGTTCAGGTTTATGAAGCTGTGAGATGTAGACAGAGGACACGTCCCAAATGGCACCCTATTCCCTATGTAGTACTCTACTTAACCTTTGACCAGGACGGCCCATAGGGCTCTGGTCAAAAGTAGTGCACTGTTTAGGGAATAAGGTGCCATTTGGGACGTACCCAGATCCCTGGGCCAGGAGCCTGAGGCATAGTGAGAGAAGGGGATTGTTAAGGTCAATGTGTGCCACCATTGACTCCAGTGTGCATCTACAGCAGTAACTTACAATGACCAGTGTTTTCCAGCCCCTAGGCCTATGTGTTACAAAGACACTGGCATGAGCACAAGCCTCCCACTTCCTGACTGTCGTGTACATGCTGTACTGACCTTGAATAAGGTTCTGAATGTGTGGATGGCTGAGCATGGCTGTAAGCAGGGCTATAAAACTGACGTACAGATAGCCATGCAGATAGGAGTGTATACATACATTTACAGTTGAAGTCGGAAGTTTACATACACTTCGGTTAGGAGATCTACTTTGTGCATGATACAAGTAATTCTTCCAACAATTGTTTACAGACAGATTATTTCACTTATAATTCACTATATCACAATTCCAGTGGGTCAGAAGTTTACATACACTAAGTTGACTGTGCCTTTAAACAGCTTGGAAAATTCCAGAAAATTATGTCATGGCTTTAGAAGCTTCTTGACATAATTTGAGTCAATTGGAGGTGTACCTGTGGATATATTTCAAGGACATCATGGGAAAATCAAAAGAAATCAATAAAGACCTCAGATTTTTTTTTGTAGATCTCCAGAAGTCTGGTTCATCCTTGGGAGCAATTTACAAATGCCTGAAGGTACCACGTTCATCTGTACAAACAGTAGTACGCAAGTATAAACACCATGGGACCACACAGCCATCATACAGCTGAGGAAGGAGAAGCGTTCTGTCTCCTAGAGATGAAAGTACTTTGGTGTGAAAAGTGCAAATCAATCCCAGAACAACAGCAAAGGACCTTGTGAAGATGCTGGAGGAAACGGGTACAAAAGTATCTATATCCACAGTAAAATTAGTCCTATATTGACATAACCTGAAAGGCTGCTCAGCAAGGAAGATGCCAGTTCTCCAAAACCGCCATAAAAAAGCCAGACTACGGTTTGCAACTGCACATGGGGACAAAGATCGTACTTTTTGGAGAAATGCCCTCTGGTCTGATGAAACGAAAATAGAACTGTTTGGCCATAATGACCATTGTTATGTTTGGAGGTAAAAGGGGGAGGCTTGCAAGCCGAAGAACACCATCCCAACCGTGAAGCACGAGGGTGGCAGCATCATGTTGTGGGTGTGCTTTGCTGCAGGAGGGACTCGTGCACTTCACAAAATAGATGGCATCATGAGGAAGGAAAATTATGTGGATATATTAAAGCAACATCTCAAGACATCAGTCAGGAAGTTCAAGCTTGGGGTCGCAAATGGGTCTTCCAAATGGACAACATTGCTTAAGGACAACAAAGTCAAGGTATTGGAGTGGCCTTCACAAAGCTCTGACCTCAATCCTATAGAAAATGTGTGGGCAGAACTGAAAAAGCATGTGCGAGAAAGGAGGCCTACAAACCTGACTCAGTTACACCTGTTCTGTTAGGAGGAATGGGTCAAAATTCACCCAACTTATTGTGGGAAGCTTTTGGAAGGCTACCCAAAATGTTTGACCCAAGTTAAACTATTTAAAAGCAATGCTGCCAAATACTAATTGAGTGTATGTAGACTTCTGACCCACTGGGCATGTAATGAAAGAAAGCTGAAGTTGCGGATTGCTGAGGGGAAGAGAGGGTATAAGGAGAAGATGGAGGACAAGCTGAGGCAGAGCCAGGTGAGAGAGGTGTGGAAGGGTATGAGAAATATCACTGGCTTCAAAAAGTCAAACAGTGGGCAATCAGCGACCCTCCGCCCCCACTCCCTCTGGACTGATCTGCAACACCTCCCTTCCCCCCACCTCTGGACTGGACTCAACAAGTTCATGGGAGTCCATATGGACAACAGGCTGGAATGGGCTGGTAACAGCGGGGCTCTGTACAAAAAGGGCCAGAGCCGACTCTACTTTCTGAGGAGGCTCAGGTCCTTCAACTTGTGCAGTAGACTACTGCATACCTTCTACCATCTATTTTGCAGTGTTGTGCTGGGGCGCCAACATATAGGCCGGTGATGCTTCTCGGGTAAATAAGTTGATCAGGAAGGCTTGCTCTGTCCTGGGGATTAGCCTTGACACTCTAGAGGAGGTGGCAGAGAGACGGATCCTGGTCAAACTGCTGGCCATATTGGACAACATCACCCACCCTCTGCATGCCATGGTTATGACGCAGAGGAGCACCTTCAGATTGATCCCACCACGGTGTGCCAGAGAGCGCTACAGGAGGTCCTTCCAGGAGGACAAGGACAACCCGGCCGGCCAAACCCTCCCTAACCCGGACGACGCTGGGCCAATTGTGGGTCGACTCATGGGTCTCCTGGTCGCTCAAACCCGCATCTGTAGTAATGCAGCTTGCACTGCGATGCAGTGCCTTAGACCACTGCACCACTCGGGAGGCCCCCACATTTAGCTATTTAAGTATCTCTTCCTGTCATTTACCTGTACAGCTAATTTAACCATGCAAAATATTCACTTACTTGTTCATTTAAACAGTCTGTCTATTAAGTAAACTATTATTACCCTCACTCATATCATATGCATTTTTAGCTATTGAAGTATTTCTCTGCCATCGACCTTTATAGTATAGTTAACCATCCAATGTATAGTGTACATATTCAGCCAACCACCCATACTATGCAATGTCTTTTTATAGCTTTTTTGCACTCCAGACATCTTGTATTTCTATACTTTTTCATACTGCCGCTCTATGTATCATGTATCTGTCTTTTGTGTATTTTCGTTCTGGCATTTTGCACCTGCCCTATGTTTTGTTGTGCTGCTTGACAAATAAATTTCCCCCTCAGGGATCAATAAAGTACCTATCTATCTATCTATCTATCTATCTATCTATCTATCTATCTATCTATCTATCTATCTATCTATCTATCTATCTATCTATCTATCTATCTATCTATCTATCTATCTATCTATCTATCTATCTATCTATCTATCTATCTATCTATCTATCTATCTATCTATCTATCTATCTATCTATCTATCTATCTATCTATCTATCTATCTATCTATCATCTATCTATCTATCTATCTATCTATCTATCTATCTATCTATCTATCTATCTATCTATCTATCTATCATGTTATCATTCAGCCATGTCTCTATAAAGCACAATAGGCTATCTTCCCGGTAGTCACTTTGTCCATGGACAAGACCCTCAAGCTCGTCCATCTTGTTATGCAGCGATCTCATGTTGCCCATAATGATAGCTGGTATAGCCGGCTTGTATTTCCTAAACTTTGCTTTACAGTTCAATCCCGCCCTGCGTTCACGCCGTCGCTTTTTCAACTCTGGAATATCAAACTTTTCCCTGGGGTGCAGCAGCGCTGAGTGTGCTAAATCCAGGATCTGGGCTCGGTTGTAAAAAACAGTAGCACTTTATATTCCTGAACTATTACAGTTCAACTGTTGCAAGAAAAACTGATGAAAAACATACTAAAACAGCAATTAACGCACAAACAATGTGAGCTGATTAACAGGCGACCAGCAGGGCGGCGCCAATCTAGTGATGCAGGAATTAATTCACTCGTCCTAAACAGACTTGAAACATACTTGAATGAAATGAGTATCTCTCTATGCTGTGCCCATCAGTTGTTGCTTTATTGTCTCTCACAGGTTGGACTCCTCTTCATGAGGCAGTGTCCCACGGTCACTATGAGATCAGTAAAGACCTGATCCAGACAGGAGCTCTGGTCAACTGTACTGGAGACAATGGAACCACACCTCTACATGATGCTGTAGTGCAGGGACACCTGCAGGTACATATACCGTACATGCTCTTCTTCTTGGCACTGATGCCCTAGGCTTGCTTGTGTGTTTGTGCTGCATATGAGATAATATTTGTTTTGCTGTGTTTCCCAGATAGCAGAGCTGCTGTTGAAGCACGGGGCAGACCCTCTACTGATGAACAACAACGGACAGACAGCCTATAGCAACACCACAGAACCCTCTCTGATCAAACTCATGGAGAAAAACATCCCCAAGAACAAGAGAAAGGCACTAGCAGGTCTGGACCTGTCCATAAACAAGGTTATGTCCCAAATGGCACCCTATTCCCTTTATAGTGCACTACTTTGTCCAGGGCCCAAATTAAATAGGTCTACATGTTGTTCTCTCTGTGTCTCTTGTAGTGAGAAGTGGGGAGCAGTCAGGAGCTGGAGGACCCATGTAAGTGGGTGGTGTTGGAAAGTGGCTGAGGCTTACACATCTAGCCTACCATAACTAGAACGCCCCATTATCATTGTCACATTTCATATCACCTAAGTTATACATGTGGCTCAGTTGGTTGAGCATGACATATGAAACTCCAGGGTCGTAGGTTCAATTCCTGCTGAGGCCACACATACGAAATGTGTATGCATGCATGACTAAGTTACGTCAGCTAATTGGCATATTTGTATATATTACACAACAAACCTCTGTGAGTCTTGTAGTACTTTGTTGATGATTGATTAATATTTATTAATCATCAATAACACGATGTCATATAAGAGCTCTAGCCCGTTGTAAATACTGTAGGTCTAAATAGGTCTGGGACTGGACTTTCCAACCCTGTTGCTGGAGAGCTACCCTCCTGTAGGTAACTAACCTGATTCAGTTTATCAAATCAAATTGAATTTGTCACATACAACAGGTGTAGACCATACCGTGAAATGCTTACTTACAAGCCCTTAACCAAGCCCTTAACCAACAGGTGTTAATTGTGATGATGGTTGAATGAACTGCTGGCTGTGCAACAAATTGCCCCTCGGGAATAATAATGATTACCAAACCAAACCAAACCTAACACTGCAGTTAAAGAAATAGTTAAGAAAACGTTTACTAAATAAACTAAATAAAAAAAACAGAAAGTAAATGTAAATAGTCTGGGTGGCCATTTGATTCATTGTTCAGTAGTCCTATGGCTTGGGGGTAGAAGCTGTTAAGGAGCCTTTTGGACCTAGACTTGGTGCTCTGGTACCGCTTGCCGTGCGGTAGCAGACAGAACAGTCAATGACTTGGGTGACTAGAGTCTTTGACAATTTTTTGGGCCTTCCTCTGCCTAGTATATAGGTCCTGGATGGCAGGAAGCTCGGCCCCAGTTATGTATTGGGCCATACACACTACCCTGTTTAGCGCCTTAGGTTGCCATACCAGACTGTAATGCAGCCGGTCAGGAGGCTCTCAATGGTGCAGCTGTAGATCTTTTTCAGGATCTGGGGACCCATGCCAAATCTGTGTGTTAGGTGTGTTTGGACCATGATAGTTTGTTGGTGATGTGGACAACAAGGAACTTGAAACTCACGACCCACTCCACTACAGCCCCATTGATGTGAATGGGGCGGTGTTCGTCCCTCCTTTTCCACAATCTGCTCCTTGAGGGAGGATGAGGGAGAGGTAATTGCTGTTCTGAAGAGAACGGCAATCTTTTCGCTCATAAGAGACGGTAGCAGCAACATTATGTTCAAAATTAGTTACAAACAATGCAAAAAAAACACAAAAAATATCACAGTTAGTTAGGAGCCCGTAAAACGGCAGCCATCCCCTCCTTCACCATTATATCAACCAGCTAATTACTAGAATCAGGTGTGCTGGATTAGGGTTAGAGTACAAACCTACAGGACGTTAGCTTTCTAGGAACAGGGTTGGGAAGCCCTGGGGTATATTAGGCTAATATCTGTTTTCTGTAAAGGAGAGCGTTGAGGTCAGTGGCCGAGGGCACTGTGTCCAGGAACATCCCTGGGGGGTTCCAGAGCGGGCAGACTGTCACCCCTCTGAATATCCTCCACCGGAAGAACTGTTATGGGGAGACTCTACTCCACATTGCAGCCATTCAGGGAGACACCCAGCGGGTCAGAGACATGCTGTCACAGGGGCTTGATGTCAACATGGCCGACAATGCAGGTAAGACATATAGGAGCCATTTATACTGAACAAAACTATAAACCACACCCATTGTGGAGCCAGGCCCAGCCAATCAGAATAAGTTTTTCCCCACAAAAGGGCTTTATTCTAGACAGAAATACTCAGTTTCATCAGCTGTCCGGGTGGCTGGTCTCAGATGATCCCGCAGGTGAAGAAGCCAGATGTGGAGGTCCTGGGCTGGTGTGGTTACACGTGGTCAGCGGTTGTGAGGCTGTTGGGTGTACTGCCAAATTCTCTAAAACGACATTGGCGGCAGCTTATGGTTGAGAAATTAACATTAAATTCTCTGGCAACAGCTCTGGTGGACATTCCTGCAGTCAGCATGTCATTTGCACGCTCCCTCCAAACCTGTGTGACAAAACTGCACATGGCCTTTTATTGTCCCAAGCACCTGTGCACCTGTGTAATGATCATGCTGTTAAATCAGCTTCTTAATATGCCACACCTGTTAGGATCACCTTGGCAAAGGAGAAATGCTAACTAACAGGGATGTAAACACATTTCTGCACAAAATAATATTTATGTGAATGTGGAACATTTCTGTGATAATTTATTTCTGCTTATGAAGCATGGGACCAACGCTTTACATGTTACATTTACATTTTTTTTCATTATTGTTTCAATTTAGTTCAATATACTTAACAGATACTCACACACAACACACTTCAATAATATTCCAGCTAGTATAGTGATTTTAAACTGCTAAGAGTTAATAATATTGTACATTTATGGCATGTAAAAAATTATAAAAAATATTGTTTTTTTTACTTCCTGCTTTGCGCCTATGAGTAGACTTGCAGTGGCCGCCAGTCCACCCATCATGCCCTCATTGACTTGAATGGAGACTTTTCTGTGTACAATATTAGTGATTCTCAAAGGAAGGCCTTAATCAACAAGAATGGAGTGACCAGGTTTTCCCACATTAAAAAAATACTACAGTTTACTATAGAGTACTACAGTACTTAGTATAGAGTTCTATAGTAAATGGTATTATACTGTAGAATACTATACTACACACTGTTGTATCCCTCTATCATGTGTAGTACTTAATGTAGAATCTGGTAGGATACCGTAGAATACTATAGTATTATCTGCAAAAAGAAAACAGTCTACCAAAACACTACACTTTTTTAACTATAGTAAATACTAAAGTATTTAATTTGCGTATACCCTGCCCATTCCCACCCGTAACTGTGAAACCTACATGCCAAGTATAGACTATATTGTGTTCCCTACAACTATCAGACCCCAGTCCTTCCAGTTCCTACCTACCTACCTGTCATGGAACATTTGGTCTTTTAGTATTTCTTCAGTAGGTTTCCTGAAGGATAAAGCCTCCATGTCATGCTCAAAGATAATAAAACAAAAACACTATAGTAAATACTACAATCCTCAACACTACAGTAAGTACTATAGTATACTACAGTCTGCAAAAACACTACAATAAATACTACAATATACTAAATTCTGCAAAAACACTACAGTAAATATTATAGTATACTACAGTCTGCAAAAACGCTACATTAAATACTACAGGATACTACAATAATAAAAAAACACTACAGTAATTACTAATTTATTTTACTACAGTATTTGTACTATACTTAACTTTAAATACTACAGTATTCACTAGTGTTTTTGCGGACTGTAGTGTTTTTGCGGAATACTATAGTAAAGTCTGCAAAAACACAACAGTGAATACTAGAGTATTTATACTATAGTATCTTTTCATGTCGTTTGTCTGTTATCTCATGCAGGTTGGACTCCTCTTCACGAGGCAGTGTTCCACGGTCACTATGAGATCAGTAAAGACCTGATCCAGACAGGAGCTCTGGTCAACTGTACTGGAGACAATGGAACCACACCTCTACATGATGCTGTAGTGCAGGGACACCTGCAGGTACATATACCGTACATGCTCTTCTTCTTGGCACTGATGCCCTAGGCTTGCTTGTGTGTTTGTGCTGCATATGAGATAATATTTGTTTTGCTGTGTTTCCCAGATAGCAGAGCTGCTGTTGAAGCACGGGGCAGACCCTCTACTGATGAACAACAACGGACAGACAGCCTATAGCAACACCACAGAACCCTCTCTGATCAAACTCATGGAGAAAAACATCCCCAAGAACAAGAGAAAGGCACTAGCCGGTCTGGACCTGTCCATAAACTTAAGACATGTTCTTCTGTTGTTTCTTTCGTTTAGGTTTCTACCAAATGTTTTGCTATTGTGTATATTATTTAATGG
Organism: Thymallus thymallus; assembly: GCA_023634145.1. Lineage (NCBI taxonomy): Eukaryota > Metazoa > Chordata > Actinopteri > Salmoniformes > Salmonidae > Thymallus > Thymallus thymallus. The sequence continues at coordinate 5,144,429 of CM042402.1, read as the reverse complement.
TAAAGCTATATTGCTCTAGGCTTGGGTGTGTTTCCTAAAAGCTTCGTAGCGCTGTCATCTTTGGTCAATTGACAAGGTGATCTTAGTGCTACAAAGCTTCCAAAGCTCACCCTGTCCTGTTCTGTTTGTCCTAGCTCCAACAAGACGACCTGCAGACTCGCCACAACTCAGCCCGTCCCACACTGGAACAGGGAGGAAGCTCAGGAGGTTAGCAGCACAGGCAGATCAGACCAGCACTGACCAGGAGAGATATCAGCAAAGATGCACAACAACCAGGTCTGAAACCAGAAACACTGACCAGCAGAGACGCACAACAACCAGGTCTGAAAACAGCAACACTGACCAGCAGAGACGCACAACAACCAGGTCTGAAACCAGCAACACTGACCAGCAGAGACGCACAACAACCAGGTCTGAAACCAGCAACACTGACCAGCAGAGACGCATAACAACCAGGTCTGAAACCAGCAACTCTTACCAGCAGAGACGCACAACAACCAGGTCTGAAACCAGCAACACTGACCAGCAGAGATGCACAACAACCAGGTCTGAAACCAGCAACACTGACCAGCAGAGACGCACAACAACCAGGTCTGAAACCAGCAACACTGACCAGCAGAGATGCACAACAACCAGGTCTGAAACCAGCAACACTGACCAGCAGAGACGCACAACAACCAGGTCTGAAACCAGCAACACTGACCAGGAGAGATATCAGCAGAGATGCACAACATCCAGGTCTGAAACCAGCAACACTGACCAGCAGAGACGCACAACAACCAGGTCTGAAACCAGCAACACTGACCAGCAGAGGCGCACAACAACCAGGTCTGAAACCAGCAACACAGATCAGCAGAGACGCACAACAACCTCTCCCAAAGGTACTTGAACCCGGTGTATGTGTGTGTCTGTGAAAACTGTCATGTCTATGTAGTGCTGTAGTGCTCCCTCTGTCCAATACAGCTGAAGACTTGTTCTCATATCTCCTCCTTAGACAGACTAAAACCCCAGACCCCTGTACTACAGTCATGTATTCTGCCCTGTACTACTCCCCATCATAGAACTAGCATTACTAGAACAGACATTCTACCATTCTCCATTGAGTGTACTCATGAGTGTACCAACCAGTCAAATCAGTATTGGTCAGGGCTTTGTCGTTTCTAGTGATTCGATTTCTATGGTCCCCACAAAGACCTGGCCACCAGTAGAACCTCTCCTCCTCCTCGCCTTCATCCAATCCCAGAGGTCCTGAGGAGAAGGAGTCCGCTCTATGTCCCCAACCCTGAGCCAGAGGTACAAGGAGAAGACAGTGTTGCTATTAGTGACAGCGAGGTTGACGAGACCGTTGACTATACAGGAGAGGTTTTTAACTTTTCATCGGACAGAACAGAAGACTGGACTCATGAAGCCACGCTGGAGGCGTGAGAAGCAGGGAGGACTCTGGCTGGATTATAGCTTGTTGTTGTTGTTGTTGTTGTTTTGTCTGACAGTATACTATCACATTTGTTGTTTTGTTTCATCTATTGTCCCGGTTGAAACTGTAACAAAAACCTTTATGAATGTTGATCGATTCAAAGTTTTTTTTTTATTAATTCTGTTTTATCTTGTGTTTAGTATTTAAAGATGATGTACATGTTTGTTGAGTATATTTTCTCTTAGAGTTATTTTTCCACAAAGAATACCTTTAAACATGAATTGAAGGGATTTGTCATGTGTTAATATGTTTGACATTGGGATAATATATTGTATAATATTTGAGATATGTATTATTCTTTGTAGAGTAGCTACAGTAGTAACTGTTACAATTAAATATTTTTTTGTAAAAGTGTAACAAAGTATTTGTAAGCTCAAGTTCAACATTGCTCCTTCTGTTATATAATAATACTTGTTAATGTTAACAGAGATCTTCCTGAAATTATAAAGGGCTTTTTTGCATTTAAAGTTGACATACTGCTTTGTCAACTGTTGGCCATTTTCTGCAATTAAACACAACACTTGACACCTACAATGCTTAACCTTTTTCAACTCTGAAACGGCGGTGATAAATTGATAAATTGATTAATTGACTGATTGATTGACAGACTTGTTTATTAAAGGGTTTTTGCACCATTTGAGATGTAGGGGTTTTTGGTTCTACCAAACCTTCTGTTTTGAGTTTTCCATTAATGAGGTGTTTTGTGCTCAGTTGCAGGGGTCTTGGGAGAGAAAGAGGAGCCTCATGGTGATAGCGCTAGTGGTCCAAGCCAACCACTACCTTCTGTCCAGGATGGAGGGCGTTCTACAGCACCAACAATGAAGAGGAACCATGAGGACCAGACAGGGGAAGAAGATCCAAGGACCAATCACGCTATTTTATCAGACACATCCACACCCAGAAAAGTCATTAAACGCATCACCACCAAACGGAAGGATATCTTTGATTTGCTCCTGCAGAGCAACCCGTTCGACCTGGAAAGTGTTATATTGGCGGCCCAGACAGGAAATGGTCAGGCGACAACAGGAAGTCATGATGACTCTGTTGATTCGGATGTGTTGAGAAGTCGAAGTCTGGGGACAGCAGATTTCAGAGGAAATGAGGAAGGAAAGGAATGGAACACTGTAAAGCAGGAACTGATAAATCCCTCACAATGCCAGAGAGAGGATCTAACTCTAACTCTAGATGGGCATCTCTCCCAGCATACTGACCACACAGACGCAGCAGGGTTCAATCTAGGTGAATATCTCAATCTTAACCCAACAAAGAGTGCTGACAGATACCAACACAAAAACACTATCTGGGCAGAGGAAACCAGTCAAAACCCTGACCAGAATACATGTCCTGAAGCCTTTGTGCCGCTAGCTGGAGAGGATACTACAAGAAACAGCATCTCCAGCGATAGGTCAAATGTCACCTTCACCCACCGACCTGCTAGGCCAGAGGTTGACCCCATGGACAACACCAGATCTGGGGTAGAGGTTGACCTGAGCCTATTGGACCGGGATGACACCTGCTGTACCCTTATAGACAACCTCTCACCTGTTGAAGACCTGTCCCTGTCCAGAGCTCCTGTCCCTTTGGAAACCACTGTCGCTGTGAATTTCTGTGTGGCTAGGACATCATCTCCATTTACTGGTGATCAATGTAAGCTAGACAATGCTCTCCTGTCCAAGGAAGACTTGGAGGAGCAGTGTAGCGTGTCTCTTCTTCCTACAACAACAACAACAACACGCCTGGATGTCACAAGAAAAGCTTCCATTGTTGACGGTAACGAGAAGCAGACACAACCAGTCGAGGCGCCGTCAACGATGGATGATGATGATGATGAATATCTTGGCTCTTGCAACACCAGTTCTCCATCCCTCCTAGTGACTGAGGAGCTCCACGGCCCTGTGGGGATATCCGAATGTACAGAGACCAATATCGATACACTGTTTATGCAGAGAGCAAGTCAAATCCCCAAAGCTTCTCCCATTGGATCAGATGTTGGTTTAAAAGCCAACCTGCTTAGGCGCACTGGTGTCGATCTTCAGTTGATTGGCGACAGACCGAACAGAGAGACCATGGCTGCTGTGACTGTTAGAGAAGCTGAGAGATGTCATATTGGTGTTGGGGGCTCTGTAACACACAGAGAGTCTAGAGACCTGGATGCTTCTACTACTGACAAGACTTTGTCTTCAGATGATAAAGACGATGGTGCTGACAGCTTAGCTGACTCTGACTGCACCGTGGTCTCTGAGCTGGACCACGCAGAGACTGAGAGGAATCATCTGGGACAAGTTGAAAAGAAGAAGGTGGAGAAAGCGACAATTGGTTCCTTCCAAGATCAAGAAGATGAGGCTTTAGAGAGTAGAGACAAGGTGGAAGAGGAGATGACTGCTGAGGGTTTAGATACAGTGATAGATTACTCTGAGGCGTGCAAGATGGATGGTGATGGATCTACTACTACTGTAATGGACTCCACTAGCCTGTTAGCCACTTTAGATGGCTGCCATGCTAGAGACGGCGTGACGGAAAATGAACCAGAGATAAACACTATGCAAAGCGCCACACACCACAACAGCTGTAGTCAACACAAGAGGAAAGCAAAGAGTAGTAGAGCCAGACCTGGCAAGAGGCAGGCCAAGCTGTTGTTGAAACCGAAGCCCAACCCTTGGCCATCGCAAAACACCAGCACTAGTTACTCAACCGGTGGTGCTGAGACCTCATCTAGTTCAGGTATTGGAATATTCTATTGATGGATTCACTTTTTCAACATTGTTAATTGATTCGTAAATATATAGGCAAACAGACAGATAGTAAAATAAAATCTTACCTCAAATAGATCATTCAGTGTGTGACTTTCCCATTGTTGATCAATCATATTTTATTTATATGGTCATCTTTCTATCAATGTTTTATCAGTTGGTCCCATGCCTGGCACAAAGATTCCCTTGAGGAATCTCCACAAGAGAAACAGTATGGGAGAGAGCCACCTTCACCTGGCATGCAAGAAAGGAGACTTGGCTCTAGTGAGAGGCCTTATTGAAGCAGGTCTAAATGTCAACCAGATAGATCATGCAGGTTTGTAACAGCCCAGACTCTAGACTATTTCATTTTTATTTATCTTTATTTTAGTCGGCTGTCATTGAAACCAAGTCAGTATCGTACTTAAAAATGACAACCTTCTTTTCATTTAAAATCCTAACTGATCCCCAACATATTCCCTATTTGTTTTAAACCAGTCCTCCTTTACTGTTGTTTTAAACCAGTCCTCCTTTACTGTTGTTTTAAACCAGTCCTGCTTTACTGTTGTTTTAAACCAGTCCTCCTTTACTGTTGTTTTAAACCAGTCCTCCTTTACTGTTGTTTTAAACCAGTCCTCCTTTACTGTTGTTTTAAACCAGTCCTCCTTTACTGTTGTTTTAAACCAGTCCTCCTTTACTGTTGTTTTAAACCATTCCTCCTTTACTGTTGTTTTAAACCAGTCCTCCTTTACTGTTGTTTTAAACCAGTCCTCCTTTACTGTTGTTTTAAACCAGTCCTCCTTTACTATTGTTTTAAACCAGTCCTCCTTTGCTGTTGTTTTAAACCATTCCTCCTTTACTGTTTTAGTGTTGTCTTTCTCTATGTCCATTAATACACTGAGTTACACTTAAATTAATATTAATTGATCCTTTTAAGCCTTTATAATGCTTTATGAATGCTTATAATGCATCGTAACCTGCCTGTGTGTGTGCCAGGTTGGACGGCGCTGCATGAGGCCAGTGCTGCAGGCGCCGAGGCTGTGGTCAAGGAGCTACTGCAGGCTGGGGCTGATGTTACCTGTAGAGGTCTGGAGGGCCTCTCTCCTCTACATGATGCTGCTGCCTCAGGACACTACGGGGTAGGCTACACACTGATTTCAGGACACTACGGGGTTGGCTACACACTGATTTCAGGACACTACAGGGTTGACTACACACTGATTTCAGGACACTACGGGGTAGGCTACACACTGATTTCAGGACACTACGGGGTTGGCTACACACTGATTTCAGGACACTACAGGGTTGACTACACACTGATTTCAGGACACTACGGGGTTGGCTACACACTGATTTCAGGACACTACAGGGTTGGCTACACACACTGATTTCCGGACACTACGGGGTAGGCTACACACTGTTTTCAGGACACTACGGGGTAGGCTACACACACTGATTTGAAAGGATTGACTGACTTAGTGGCATACTCAAGTTGATTATGTAGGATGTGCCAACACTGGTATGTGTATTGAATGCCTGTTCAGAATTATTCCCAACTTCATGTCTGACTATATAGTGCCCTTATTTTTGTGAATTGTGTGTGTTTTATTGTCAACATTTCTATCAATATTGTTTGATAATGTGAGGCTAAAATGTTCCCCCCGATGAGACCCTCAGGTAGTGCAGCTCCTTCTCCAGTATGGCTCAAACCCCCGAGACAAAACCGCTCTGGGCCAGACCGCTGTGGACCTAGCCTGCCACGACGACATCAAACAACTCCTCTCCACATTCCAGGGACCTTTTGTCCAACGTGAGCAGCTTAGCGAAGCACCTATACACAAGTATGGGTAGCTGAAACCCTGGTCTAACCCATAGCAGAGTGCTTTCGACCCACTCCTATCCACACGCCCATTACTTTCCTTTTGACACACCCACTCGCCCATAATCCGGTCACCATTTTGAGCAGCAGCTATCCCCTTCTCTGTAACCAAGGTACATAACATTCATACCAGTCTTTTGCAGACCTGGGTTCAAAAACTATTTTAAATAATTTGAAATACTGTAGCTGTGCTTGATTGAGCTTGCCTATTGCAATGAACCCAATAGAACGATTTCAAATAGTATTTGAACCCAGGTGTGTAGGAGGCACATTCCCAGCCTTCCTCTTCTGAGATATATATATAGTACAGGTGAGACAGAGAAGCCACGATGCTGCAAGATTGATTAGAGGGTATGTTGACAAAAGTTTAATGGGATATTTTTAGGCCTCAGATTGACAGGCCGGAAATGCATTTTTGATCCTATTCGGCTGTTACTATCAAGATGTACGCATTTGTTGTCAGTTGTCTAGATGTACAACATCACTTTATTGATCATAAATATAATCTTGATTAAGATAAGATGTGGACACACAGACTTTACAACATGTACACAAAGAGCAGGATTGGGGTCAAATGAGTCCAGTCAATTAATTTAAAATAAAATCAAATGGAACAACTTTTTAAATAAATAGATTCTCCTTTTCAGTTGACAAGGTGAAAAGAAATTGTGTCCTTGAGCAAGGCACTTAACCCTAATTTGCTCCAGGGGCTGACCCTGTAGGTAGGCCGTCATTGTAAATGAGAATTTGTTCTTAACTGACTTGCCTAGTTAAATAAAGATAAGTCATTGCAAGTCATTTAATTTATTTTCTTATATATAATTAAGTAACAATTTCTGTTTACTTCTTGAATTGACTGTCTTCAATTTGAATTGACCCCAACCCTGATAAAGATACGTAGTGTTGGTAGCAACTCTAACAATATCAGTTGTCCATGACCTGAGAGAATGTGCTATGTATTCATTCAGGAAGTGTGGTGCCCTCTGTGAGGTCCTCTGAGTGTTGTGGTGTCTCTGAGTCTGGGTCTGAGGGTCGCAGCAGGAGGAAGCGAGCTTTTTTCTGCTGTGAGGGTGACTGGGAAAGACACAAAGCCAAACACACAGGCAGACACCCAGGTGTCAGGGATACAGACAGAGACGGACAGCCAGGAGACGGAGAACTAAACAGGCAGCCTGGTGACATTCAGCCCAGACAGAAAGACAGCACCACTGAGACCGTAAAAGCAAAATACAGTACACACCTCTGAATGTTGTGGAATAAATACTAGTTTAACATTTAGGAATTTCTTTGAGAGGAAAAAGTTGAATATTTGAACGAGTACAACATGTTTCAATGTAAGGATATCGGGCATTGGGTTGGATTCTGTGTCTAGTCAAATCAAAGTTTATTGGTTGTGTACACAGTTTAGCAGATTGTATAGTGCTTGCAGCCAAATGCTTATGTTACTAGCTCCTAACAATGCAGTAAAATGTCATCAAATACACAAATAATCAAAATAGAAAAAAATTCATAAAACATCTTTGAATGTCAGAATGAATGCAATTAACCCAAATGGCACTGTAACAGTAATCCAAATGCAATTTAGTCGGGTTAAAATGAGTCATTCGAAAATATTGGAACATTGATATGTATAATAAGATCCCCTTTGTTGTTGTTTCTAGCTGAATCGCTCTGAAGCTATTACTACAGCTCTGGAGGAAGTGGAGAGAAGACAAGAGGAAATGTCAACCTGGAAATTAAATAAGTCAGAGGATGCAGGTAAAACAGCTGAAGGCAAACTGTTAAGTAGGCTTGACAATGATGCAGACACTTTCATTGAGTTTTGGCTTGAAATCACACACCCCAAGGATTGAATAGTCCTTCAAAATGTTCTCTCACACAAACCTCTCTGGATATGTCTATGTTATGTTTACAGTTCTGGCGGGAAAACAGTGCCAATATCCACAAAGCGCTGTAGGTGATGAGAGACATTTTCCTCCGACTCTTATTGGTAAAAATAAAAGCTATGCATGAATCCTCTTTAGTCATAAGAGTCCACTATAGTCGACAGATTTTTAGCAGATCTCATGAGCTGTCCTAACCAGTTAAGAGTTACCAGCAGGGGTCTTGATAATAGAACAATGCAATGAGTCAGTGGTTCCTGCTCCACATGCAATTACTTTGGAGTTGTTAAAAGAATGTTTTGATATTTGGATCAATCCATAAATAATCTTTCATGCAACAGTATCTCTTGCGCTTTTGACATTGATTTCACGAGGCCTATTTCACATGATATGCCTAAATACTTATAACCACTAGGCTAATAAATAAACACATTTTTCTTTTGATTATTTAATTACCTACAGCATGTTATTTCAAGTTCTCCCTTTGGAGCGCAACATCATGTTGTTAAAAAAGATGCCTAAATTGGGCGATTGAAGGCTTATGTTAACTTTAATTGTGTTGATGAAAATGATCGGCCTTTCAAACGTTGTATGCAACATTATCAGCAAGTGTCTTGATGCCTATTTTGCCAAAGCGATTTAGAGTTGTTAAATGGGAGTGACAAGTGTGTTGATATAACGTTAGTATTGTCAAAATTCAGTTTTTAATAATATAATATGCATGCCAACATATTAGGAAATATTTAATGGTAGGCAACGTGATGGTGTAAGGAGAAAATTAGATCAAACGTTTTACCATTCCAACATTAGATAAACGTTTTACCATTCCAACATTAGATAAACGTTTTACCATTCCAACATTAGATAAACGTTTTACCATTCCAACATTAGATAAACGTTTTACCATTCCAACATTAGATAAACGTTTTACCATTCCAACATTAGATAAACGTTTTACCATTCCAACATTAGATAAACGTTTTACCATTCCAACATTAGATAAACGTTTTACCATTCCAACATTAGATAAACGTTTTACCATTGCAACATTAGATAAACGTTTTACCATTCCAACATTAGATAAACGTTTTACCATTCCAACATTAGATAAACGTTTTACCATTGCAACATTTGATAAACGTTTTACCATTCCAACATTAGATAAACGTTTTACCATTCCAACATTAGATAAACGTTTTACCATTGCAACATTTGATAAACGTTTTACCATTGCAACATTAGATAAACGTTTTACCATTGCAACATTAGATAAACGTTTTACCATTCCAACATTAGATAAACGTTTTACCATTGCAACATTAGATAAACGTTTTACCATTCCAACATTAGATAAACGTTTTACCATTGCAACATTAGATAAACGTTTTACCATTGCAACATTTGATAAACGTTTTACCATTGCAACATTAGATAAACGTTTTACCATTGCAACATTAGATAAATGTTTTACCATTCCAACATTAGATAAACGTTTTACCATTGCAACATTAGATAAACGTTTTACCATTCCAACATTAGATAAACATTTTACCATTCCAACATTAGATAAACATTTTACCATTCCAACATTAGATAAACATTTTACCATTCCAACATTAGATAAACGTTTTACCATTCCAACATTAGATAAACGTTTTACCATTCCAACATTAGATAAACGTTTTACCATTCCAACATTAGATAAACGTTTTACCATTGCAACATTAGATAAACGTTTTACCATTCCAACATTAGATAAACGTTTTACCATTCCAACATTAGATAAACGTTTTACCATTCCAACATTAGATAAACGTTTTACCATTCCAACATTAGATAAACGTTTTACCATTCCAACATTAGATAAACGTTTTACCATTCCAACATTAGATAAACGTTTTACCATTCCAACATTAGATAAACGTTTTACCATTGCAACATTAGATAAACGTTTTACCATTCCAACATTAGATAAACGTTTTACCATTCCAACATTAGATAAACGTTTTACCATTCCAACATTAGATAAACGTTTTACCATTCCAACATTAGATAAACATTTTACCATTCCAACATTAGATAAACGTTTTACCATTCCAACATTAGATAAACATTTTACCATTGCAACATTAGATAAACATTTTACCATTCCAACATTAGGTAAACGTTTTACCATTGCAACATTAGATAAACATTTTACCATTCCAACATTAGATAAACGTTTTACCATTGCAACATTAGATAAACATTTTACCATTCCAACATTAGATAAACGTTTTACCATTGCAACATTAGATAAACGTTTTACCATTGCAACATTTGATAAACGTTTTACCATTGCAACATTAGATAAACGTTTTACCATTGCAACATTAGATAAACGTTTTACCATTCCAACATTAGATAAACGTTTTACCATTGCAACATTAGATAAACGTTTTACCATTCCAACATTAGATAAACATTTTACCATTCCAACATTAGATAAACATTTTACCATTCCAACATTAGATAAACATTTTACCATTCCAACATTAGATAAACGTTTTACCATTCCAACATTAGATAAACGTTTTACCATTCCAACATTAGATAAACGTTTTACCATTCCAACATTAGATAAACGTTTTACCATTGCAACATTAGATAAACGTTTTACCATTCCAACATTAGATAAACGTTTTACCATTCCAACATTAGATAAACGTTTTACCATTCCAACATTAGATAAACGTTTTACCATTCCAACATTAGATAAACGTTTTACCATTCCAACATTAGATAAACGTTTTACCATTCCAACATTAGATAAACGTTTTACCATTCCAACATTAGATAAACGTTTTACCATTGCAACATTAGATAAACGTTTTACCATTCCAACATTAGATAAACGTTTTACCATTCCAACATTAGATAAACGTTTTACCATTCCAACATTAGATAAACGTTTTACCATTCCAACATTAGATAAACATTTTACCATTCCAACATTAGATAAACGTTTTACCATTCCAACATTAGATAAACATTTTACCATTGCAACATTAGATAAACATTTTACCATTCCAACATTAGGTAAACGTTTTACCATTGCAACATTAGATAAACATTTTACCATTCCAACATTAGATAAACGTTTTACCAATGCAACATTAGATAAACATTTTACCATTCCAACATTAGATAAACGTTTTACCATTCCAACATTAGATAAACATTTTACCATTCCAACATTAGATAAACATTTTACCATTGCAACATTAGATAAACGTTTTACCATTGCAACATTAGATAAACATTTTACCATTCCAACATTAGATAAACGTTTTACCATTCCAACATTAGATAAACGTTTTACCATTCCAACATTAGATAAACGTTTTACCATTGCAACATTAGATAAACGTTTTACCATTCCAACATTAGATAAACGTTTTACCATTCCAACATTAGATAAACGTTTTACCATTCCAACATTAGATAAACGTTTTACCATTCCAACATTAGATAAACATTTTACCATTCCAACATTAGATAAACGTTTTACCATTCCAACATTAGATAAACATTTTACCATTGCAACATTAGATAAACATTTTACCATTCCAACATTAGGTAAACGTTTTACCATTGCAACATTAGATAAACATTTTACCATTCCAACATTAGATAAACGTTTTACCATTGCAACATTAGATAAACATTTTACCATTCCAACATTAGATAAACATTTTACCATTCCAACATTAGATAAACATTTTACCATTGCAACATTAGATAAACGTTTTACCATTGCAACATTAGATAAACATTTTACCATTCCAACATTAGATAAACATTTTACCATTCCAACATTAGATAAACGTTTTACCATTGCAACATTAGATAAACGTTTTACCATTGCAACATTTGATAAACATTTTACCATTGCAACATTAGATAAACGTTTTACCATTGCAACATTAGATAAACATTTTACCATTCCAACATTAGATAAACATTTTACCATTCCAACATTAGATAAACGTTTTACCATTGCAACATTTGATAAACATTTTACCATTCCAACATTAGATAAACGTTTTACCATTGCAACATTAGATAAACGTTTTACCATTGCAACATTAGATAAACATTTTACCATTCCAACATTAGATAAACGTTTTACCATTGCAACATTAGATAAACATTTTACCATTCCAACATTAGATAAACATTTTACCATTCCAACATTAGATAAACGTTTTACCATTGCAACATTAGATAAACGTTTTACCATTGCAACATTTGATAAACATTTTACCATTGCAACATTTGATAAACGTTTTACCATTCCAACATTTAATGTACAGCCGTGGTTGTCTGAAGCGTGCTATAGAGTTCACAGCTGGTTGTCTGAAGCGTGCTATAGAGTTCACAGCTGGTTGTCTGAAGCGTGCTATAGAGTTCACAGCTGGTTGTCTGAAGCGTGCTATAGAGTTCACAGCTGGTTGTCTGAAGCGTGCTATAGAGTTCACAGCTGGTTGTCTGAAGCGTGCTATAGAGTTCACAGCTGGAGATGCCTCATTGCGACTGGTCATTCCCCATACTTGCAGCAATGTCAATGAGCGTCATCACTATCTTTCCTTTGCTGTACCTCAAACTGTCATGACTACCAGCTGAGATGAACTTTTATGAGATGATTTTACTCCTGGCTCAGTTTGTCTGGGCAGTGTCTTAACATCACCCCAAAACCTACTCTGAGCTGGGAGTTTTTTGTTGCCTTAAAACAGGTTTTAACAGAATTCCTAGGACCCTTTCTGAGATGCTTTGTGGATACGGTCCCCGATGTCTGAGAGCGAGGAACAACCTCACCTACTCATTTGTTTGAATTTCCCTGTAGACAAATTAACGGTGGCGCTATCAGAGATCCAGAGTGTTCTGAATGTTGTGCTGGAAAAACAGCAGGCGGAGAAAGATGACCTCACCAGGAAGTACAGGTCTGGAAACTGCTCTCTCATGTTCTTCACTTTTTGCATACACACACACACCACCCACAAACACACACACACTCCAGCATCCTGAGTATGATGTTTATCAAGCTCTGCTGTGTGACTCACTTATTGGTGAGTCAGTGACTAAAGAAAACAGTGGAGTGCATAGAATTAAAGAACAGAAAGGATGACCTTCTTGTATTGCAAAAGCCTTGTGCAAAACTTAAACCTCATTATTAAACAGAATTATAAAAACCTCATTATAAAACTTAATTATAAAAACCTCATAATGAAACCTCATTATAAAAACCTCATATGTTGCGGCGTCACTACAGACTGGGGTAAGATCCCAGGCTGTGTCACAACCGGCTGTGACCGGGGGGGGGGGGGGGGGGCTTTACTTGGCTCATGGCGCTCTAGCGGCTCCTTGTGGCGGGTCGGGCGCCTGCAGGCTGACCTCTGTTGTCAGTTGAACAGTGTTTCCTCCGACACATTGGTCCAGCTGACTTCCGGGTTAAGCGAGTGGGTGTTAAAAAGCGCGGCTTGGAAGATCATGTTTCGGAGAACACATGACTCGACCTTTGCCTCTCCCGAGCCCGTTGGGGAGTTGCAGCGATGAGACGAAGATCGTAATCACAACATTGTGGAGAAAAATGGGGTATAAATTACAAATCATTATAAAAACTTCATTATAAAAACCGAATTATAAAAACCTCACCTGGCATGCAAGAAAGCAAGTCTAAATGTCAACCAGATAGATCATGCAGGTTTGTAACAGCCCAGACTCTAGACTATTTCATTTTTATTTATCTTTATTTTAGTCGGCTGTCATTGAAACCAAGTCAGTATCGTACTTAAAAATGACAACCTTCTTTTCATTTAAAATCCTAACTGATCCCCAACATATTCCCTATTTGTTTTAAACCAGTCCTCCTTTACTGTTGTTTTAAACCAGTCCTCCTTTACTGTTGTTTTAAACCAGTCCTCCTTTACTGTTGTTTTAAACCAGTCCTCCTTTACTGTTGTTTTAAACCAGTCCTGCTTTACTGTTTTAAACCAGTCCTCCTTTACTGTTGTTTTAAACCAGTCCTCCTTTACTGTTGTTTTAAACCAGTCCTCCTTTACTATTGTTTTAAACCAGTCCTCCTTTACTGTTGTTTTAAACCAGTCCTCCTTTACTGTTTTAGTGTTGTCTTTCTCTATGTCCATTAATACACTGAGTTACACTTAAATTAATATTAATTGATCCTTTTAAGCCTTTATAACTGTTTGTAAAAGACGACAAATGCTTTATGAATTATAAAACCTCATAATCTAGGGGAGCATGATTAATTTTAAACTTCAACAATGTGCGTTATAAAGAGGCAGTTTACATACACTTAGGTTGAAGTCATTAAAACTCATTTTTCAACCACTCCACAGATTTCATGTTAACAAACTATAGTTTTGGCAAGTCGGTTAGGACATCTACTTTGTGCATGACACAAGTAATTCTTCCAATAATTGTTTACAGACAGATTATTTCACTTATAATTCACTATATCACAATTCCAGTGGGTCAGACCTTCAAACTCAGTGCCTCTTTGCTCGACATCATGGGAAAATCAAAAGAAATCAGCCAAGACCTCAGATTTATTTTTTTTGACCTCCACAAGTCTCGTTCATCCTTGGGAGCAATTTCAAAACGCCTGAAGGTACCACGTTCATCTATACAAACAATAGTACAGAAGTATAAACACCATGGGACCACGCAGCCGTCATACCGCTCAGGAAGGAGACTCGTTCTGTCTCCTAGAGATTAACATACTTTGGTGCGAAAAGTGCAAATCAATCCCAGAACAACAACAAAGGACCTTGTGAAGATGCTGGAGGAAACAGGTACAAAAGTATCTATATCCACAGTAAAACTAGTCCTATATAGGAAGAAGCCACTGCTCCAAAACCGCCATAAAAAAGCCAGACTACGGTTTGCAACTGCACATGGGGACAAAGATCGTACTTTTTGGAGAAATGTCCTCTGGTCTGATGAAACAAAAATAGAACAGTTTGGCCATAATGACTATCGTTATGTTTGGAGGAAAAAGGGGGACGCTTGCAAGCCGAAGAACACCATCCCAACCGTGAAGCATGGGGGGTGGCAGCATAATGTTTTGCTTGATGCTTTGCTGCAGAAGGGACTGGTGCACTTCACAAAATAGATGGCATCATGAGGAAGGACAATTATGTGGATATATTGAAGCAACATCTCAAGACATCCGTCAGGAAGTTAAAGCTTGGTTGCAAATGGGTCTTCCAAATGGACATTGACCCAAAGCATACTTCCAAAAAATGGCTTAAGGACAACAAAGCCAAGGTATTGGAGTGGCCATCACAAAGCCCTGACCTCAGTCCTATAGAAAAGTTGTGGGCAGAACTGAAAAAGCGTTTGCGAGCAAGGAGGCCTACAAACCTGACTCAGTTACACCAGTTCTGTCAGGAGGAATGGGCCAAAATTCACCCAACTTATTGTGGGAAGCTTGTGGAAGGCTACCCAAAATGTTTGACCCAAGTTAAACAATTTAAAGGCAATGCTACCAAATACTAATTGAGTGTATGTAGACTTCTGACCCATTGGGAATGTGATGAAAGAAATAAAAGCTTAAATAAATCATTTTCTCTACTATTATTATAACATTTCACATTCTTAAAATAAAGTAGTTATCCTAACTGACCTAAAACAGGGAATTTTTACTTGGATTAAATGTCAGGAATTGTGAAAGTTTAAATGTATTTTGCTAAGGTGTATGTAAACTTCCGACATCAACTGTAGATGGTGAAGTGTGATTCATCAGTCCAGAGAACACGTTTCCACTGCTCCAGAGTCCAATGGCGGCGAGCTTTACACCACTCCAGCCAACGCTTGGCATTGCGCATGGTGATCTTAGGCTTGTGTGCGGGAGAGCTCTAGCAGGCCAGAAATTTGGCAAAATGACTTGTTGGAAAGGTGACGTCCTATGACAGTGGCACATTGAAAGTCACTGTGCTCTTCAGTAAGACCATTCTAATGTTTGTCTATGGAGATTGCATGGCTGTGTGCTTGATTTTTAACACCTGTCAGCAACAGGTGTGGCTGAAATAGCCAAATCCACTAATTTGAAGTGGTGTTCACGTACATTTGTATATATAGTGTATCTCTATCGGGGTCAACATGAATTACAGCCACAATAATTATTGAATGCATTCAGTTGTACAACTGACTAGTATCCCCCTTTCCCTTTCTCCTCCTCCTCCTCTTCTCCTGCAGGATAGCGTCAGACTCGTTCCGGCAGGGCGTGTTGCGTGGTCAGCTGACCTCGTTGGCGTCACGTCAGAAGAGGCTGCTGGGTATCCTCCAGAAGCAAAGCGACTTCAAGCTCCAGCTCCGCACCCGGGGGGGCACAACCCTGGCTCCGCACCCCAGGACACAGCACTCCCAAGTGGGGAGAGATCAGAACGTCTCCCCCTCATCAACCACCACCTCCAGCCCTGCTCCCTCAGAGAGGAGCCTCGCAGGCATCCAGGAGGGGAGCCCCGCTTCCCCCTTGTTCATCTCTACTGGTAGTTACGACAACAGAGACAAACAAGAAGGTAGTAGCCAGACATCTCAGGTAGTGCCCCCTCAAACAGAACCTCCAACACGATCCGCTACCACGGTAACACTCCCTTGGATCACCACCACGACTACCCCTCAGCACACCACCAGGTATTTCCTGGCACCAATGCCCACGGCTCCTCCCTCATCGTCTCTAGCTCCACCCACCAGCACCAATCAGATCAGTAAGGACATTCCAACAAAACACTGGGATGACAATAACAACAAAAACAACACTACTTTTCCATCACTAGGAAACAGAAACACAGAACCACAACAGGGAAACACCCCTGACATGGGAAGCAAGGTGTCACAACAGGGAAACACCCATGACATGGGAAGCAAGGTGTCACAACAGGGAAACACCCCTGACATGGGAAGCAAGATGTCACGACAGGGAAACACCCATGACATGGGAAGCAAGGTGTCACAACAGGGAAACACCCATGACATGGGAAGCAAGATGTCACGACAGGGGACGGCCAGTGATGGAGAAGAGAACAGGAAGTTGATCAGGCTCATCAAGAGAGGGATCATCACACCAGGAGAGGATGTTCTACAGCTGATGTGGAGGGTGAGGCAGGGCAGGGGGCAATTCCATTTAAATGTAATCAATTCAGGAAGGTAAGTTAGATTCAAATTTTCCTCATTGCTTTCCATGAGGAACGTCAAATACAGTATATATTTCGATAGAAAAGGTAATTTTAACATTTATATAAAATCATATATTTCCTAATATTTCTATGTAAAGGTTTAAATGATATGGCCGTATCTGTTCTGTCTTCCAGGGCTGTGTCCACCAGGCGTCTCTGCTCCCAGAAGGGTGGATCAGAGACGGGGTGACAGGCAGAGAGTTCCAGTCCCCAGAGCTCTGGGTAGCAGCTATCCTGGGTAACAACATCCCTGTCTCCTCAGCCTACGCCTGGGAAAAGGTCCACACTACACTACAGTCTTCCTAAGTCCTCTATTAGGAAATACACTAAAACGCAAATAGAGCTACACAAGGAGTACAAATACATTGATCATTTAATGTGACAAATCTTATACTGCATTCCTTGCTGAAAGTTATTTTCAGCCATCCTAAAGTTAGCTCTCGTTCTCCCCACTTAAAAATGTTTGTTGCTTTTGTCTTGTTACCTTTGCACCCCTGTCTAGGAAACTAGGAAATACTGTGCTGTCCTGAGCCCATGTTGGAAGAGAAGTTTGCCCCAGTGCTTGAAATGGATTGAAATAGGTGTCGGTACACATTTGGGGTGTTAACCTGCTGTTGAACATTGCAAAAAGCATCACATGCTGTAGAACTGGTACAGTGTTTTGTTGTGAAAGTTAGTTTGTGAGTTAAAGGGATATTTCACTTTTTATTCATTTGGAAATACTTTCCTGAGGCGAAACCGTTGAAAATAGCACAAAATGTTCACTGTTTGAAAAGAGCAAACAGCATCATCACATCCTGTAAAGCTGGTTCAGGTTTTGTTGGTTAAATGGGGGTGGGCTTGTTGAAGTGATCAATGTGACTGACTGGGTGCATTAGGACCTTCTTTAGAATAGTAAAGCTCTTATTCTAGAATAGTAAAGCTCTTCACCTAGAATAGTAAAGCTCTTAACCTAGAATAGTAAAGCTCTTCACCTAGAATAGTAAAGCTCTTCACCTAGAATAGTAAAGCTCTTCACCTAGAATAGTAAAGCTCTTCACCTAGAATAGTAAAGCTCTTATTCTAGAATAGTAAAGCTCTTCACCTAGAATAGTAAAGCTCTTCACCTAGAATAGTAAAGCTCTTAACCTAGAATAGTAAAGCTCTTAACCTAGAATAGTAAAGCTCTTAACCTAGAATAGTAAAGCTCTTCACCTAGAATAGTAAAGCTCTTAACCTAGAATAGTAAAGCTCTTAACCTAGAATAGTAAAGCTCTTCACCTAGAATAGTAAAGCTCTTCACCTAGAATACTAAAGCTCTTCACCTAGAATAGTAAAGCTCTTATTCTAGAATAGTAAAGCTCTTAACCTAGAATAGTAAAGCTCTTAACCTAGAATAGTAAAGCTCTTATTCTAGAATAGTAAAACTCTTATTCTAGAATAGTAAAGCTCTTCACCTAGAATAGTGATGTTTCTTTTCATAAATTATGTATTTGGAGTTGGAACATCCAACAATAGCCTGTTCCTTTTGAGAAAAAAAATAAAAATAATAAACTATTTTCAAAAGAACGAGTCAACTCATTGCTAATGATCTGGGTTTCAGTTTTATTAGTGTAAATATTTACCTTGGAAACGGTACAGATCAAGGTTTATTTGTATTTGTATTATCTTGATCTCTTTCAACAGCTGTGATCTTATCAAAACCCTCTCTCTTTTATAAGAACAAAAACATGCGCGCACACACACAAACACAAACAGTTGCCAGGATTATTGACGTTGGATTGTCATCTCCATAGCAATGTTTAACCCACTGTAGAACTGTAGGCTCTGAATCTTAACTGAATCTAAGGCTTGTCTGCTGTCCTGGACTTGTTGCTTTGTGGACCGTAAAGCTGAATGCTGTCTTGACCGACGTTGCATGCTGCTGTGTGGTACATTGAATGAGGATTGCTAATTTATAATGGTTTTATAAAGGGTTCATAGGATAGACATAACCATCTATAGTCACTTTATTATTGATTACTGGGGGGTAGATAGAAGACAGCTAGGGGACAGCTAGGGGACAGCTAGGGGACAGCTAGAGGACAGCTAGGGAACTGCTAGTGGACAGCTAGGGGACAGCTAGAGGACTGCTAGGGAACTGCTAGAGGACAGCTAGGGGACTGCTAGGGAACTGCTAGGGGACAGCTAGGGAACTGCTAGGGAACTGCTAGGGGACAGCTAGGGAACTGCTAGGGGACAGCTAGAGGACAGCTAGAGGACAGCTAGGGAACTGCTAGAGGACAGCTAGAGAACTGCTAGAGGACAGCTAGAGGACAGCTAGAGGACAGCTAGGGTTGGGCCTGCTGTGATGATGCAGAGGGTAAAGTCATGGATACGTTTACAATAGCTATGTAATAGTTATGGAAGGGCGGCAGGTAGCCTAGCGGTTAGAACATTGGGCCAGTAACCGAAAGGTCGCTGTTTCAAATACCCGAGCCGACAAGGCAAAAAAACTGACGGTGCCCTTGAGCAAGGCACTTAATCCTAATTTGCTCCTGTAGGTAGGCTGTCATTGTAAATAAGAGTTTGTTCTTTACTGGTTAAATATTTTATTTTATTTTTTAAATCCTGGATGGATGGTCATGGATTAGATAGTGTTAAGGGGGGGTCTGCTGTCAATCATTGGTTCAGGTAACCCACAGCAGCCTCTCTTGACATATATAATGCAATGGTTTACATCTATAAAACATGAACCCATTGTTGTTGCCTCCATCGGTTGTTGATTGATTGTGTCACCCTGCTGTCTTGTCAGTGTGCCATGGTCACAGTGGCTTGACTATATGCCACATTAAAAGTGGTGGGAGCATGTAATGCACTTTTGTTGTCGCTCACACATACACAGATACTCACACACATGCATAACACAAACACACACAATACAAGATTTGGAGAAAAAAAATATGATCTCCTAAATAGCATTACAGATTATCTAATTCTTGGAATGGGTTGGAAACCCTTGTTGTTGTTTTGACAGGTGACGTGCAGAGACAGGTCTCTGTCTGGTTACTTACTAGGCGTAGTGGACGTGACAGCCCCAGCAGCAGCGTCACAGAAGCCTGCCGAACCCACACACCACGATGGCTCCTCTGCTCAGCCTCAGGACGTTCCCTATGTAGGGGTACCTCTCTCAGGTCCGTCCATTGGTGCTTCTCCTATACAGCCTGCTATATGACTGGTTGATTCTACTATACAGCCTGCTATGTGACAGGTTGATTCTACTATACAGCCTGCTATGTGGCAGGTTGATTCTACTATACAGCCTGCTATGTGGCAGGTTGATTCTACTATACAGCCTGCTATGTGGCTGGTTGATTCTGTTTTTTCTGTTTTTTGTCTCACTCTCTACAGAGTCATCGGCAGTACTCAGAAATATAATGCAAATCAAGTCGATCAGATTGATTGGTGATGAGGAGTTAGTGCCCCATCATATAATGGACCGTTACTGGGACAGTCTTACACAGACACACACTGACGACTGGGTGTTTTAAACTGATCGGAGAGACTGAAGACAATGTGATTCATGTTGTAATTCCTTGTTACTGTATCAACGTTACTTGAACACTGTTATCAATGTTGTAATGAACCGCGACTGGGACATTCACACTCATACACACACTGACAACGGTGTTTTAAAATCAACTCTTTATCCCACAAAGAGAACTGGAGACTCTAGGTCTACTAATGTTATAATTCAGCAATAAGGCCCGAGGGGGTGTGGTATATGGCCAATATACCACAGCTAAGGGCTGTTCTTAAGCATGACGCAATGCAGAGTGCCTGGATACAGCCATTAGCCGTGGTATATTGGCCTTATACCACAAACCACTGAGGTGCCTTATTGCTATTATAAACTGGTTACTAAAGTAATTAGAGCAGTAAAAATACATGTTTTGTCATACCCATGGTATACAGTCTCATATACCACGGCTGTCAACCAATCAGCACAAAGGGCTTGAACCACCCAGTTTATAATAACTCTTACGTTACACTAATGTTATAATGTAATGTTTTAAAAACTACTGTTATTTGAACATTTATCAATGTTATGATTTATTGATATTCAAGCCTATCAAAGTTGTTCTATGACGTCACCTTTATAGGTTAATTTGTTCTTCTCACTGTTGCGTTTTTCTCCCAAGTGTTGTTATTGTGAAGACTAATTTGTTATTGTGAAGACTCATTGGTTATTGTGAAGACTCATTGGTTATTGTGAAGACTCATTGGTTATTGTGAAGCCTTATTGGTTATTGTGAAGCCTCATTGGTTATTGTGAAGCCTCATTGGTTATTGTGAAGACTCATTGGTTATTGTGAAGCCTTATTGGTTATTGTGAAGCCTTATTGGTTATTGTGAAGCCTCATTGGTTATTGTTTTTGTATAAAGTAAAGTTGATCCAAATGTGGAATAGGCTCTTTGTAATTCCATTATTATTGGACCTGATTTAGACGTGCACAATGACAGCAAGTAAACCATAATTGGATATGATGTTATTGTTAATTGACAGTAAAAATAAGTGTTAAATAAGGAAATTAAGTAATTATTAAATTAAAAAATAGTTGAATGTGTCCGTTATCTTATTATTTAAGAATGGTGTCTGGTCTTAATTTTCTTTATCAAACACTTACAGATATATGTATATATTGTGCTGTCTGGTCTGCTTAGTTTGAAGCACCTGAGAAAGATGTGAAACATAAAACTTAATGTCATAATTTTCCATAGGTGTGTGTTTGTCACTGCTATGAGTCAGTACCAGCAGTGGGCGGAGAAGGACTTGACTTTCGCTCGTGTCTCGGTGACTGCCTGCAGTGTGTGTCTTTCCCCCCACCATTCACCCTCTCTCTCTGCCACACCTACCCTCCAAGCCATCGAGCGCCAGAGGTCTGGAGAGACAGACAGGACTGCGCTGAATTTTACGAATAAAGTTTATTCACAAATGTGGTAAGTCTTTTTCTGTGTCCTCTGCCTTTGTAAGTATTTATTGTGCTCTATAGTAAT
The DNA here is from genome assembly GCA_023634145.1 of Thymallus thymallus. Taxonomy (NCBI): domain Eukaryota; kingdom Metazoa; phylum Chordata; class Actinopteri; order Salmoniformes; family Salmonidae; genus Thymallus; species Thymallus thymallus. The sequence continues at coordinate 5,122,209 of CM042402.1, read as the reverse complement.
AGCCCGTGAGTGCCACATGTTTTTGTTGTACTCTATAGTAATAGCCTGTGAGTGACAGATACATTTTTTTTCGCGGAACAAACTAAGATCTCCTCTACAGCAGATGCTTTATTAAAGGTGTTATTTACCAAAATATGTATAATATTTTTTGACAAAGTTGTTCAGTGAGGAGTGGGTATCATTTTTAACCACCTTCATTTCCTGTTTATGCTGACTTTTTCCACTTTATCTTGTTTTGCTTTAGCAGGACATTATAAGATATTTCTCTCCGACATTTTCCCTGGAATTAATGTTTAATTTGACTCAAAAGTGATAAAACATTGATTACTAGTAGCGCTGTGTAGGTTAGTCAAGAATGTGATGAGAGTGCTTTTAGTTTACTGAATTATAGGCCTATGTGACTACATCCCTGTAATGAGAATTTATGTTTATCTGTATTACTAAGTTATAATAAAAGATACATGTTACTGCTGTGTGCTTTTAACTTATAATTAAAGATACATGTTACTTCTGTGTGCTTTAACTTTTAATTCAAGATAAATGTTACTGCTGTGTGCTTTTAACTTATAATTAAAGATACATGTTACTGCTGTGTGTTTTAACTTGTAATGTAATTCAATTACTTTTTTATGACTAACTTGTGAATGTATTGTGTAACGTACTTCGTGGCAGCTACAGTTTTAATATTTTAATGTGAAACACTGTTTCTCTCTGTAGGCTGTCTAGTGAGACTTTGGAAAACTTTTTGATGGCACTTAATAGAAACTCAAAGACGTCTTTAGCGTGCAAGGTATGTACCTCTCCTTGTATATGAGTACTGGTCTATTTATCTGCTGTGTTTATCTAAATATCAGACTCCGCACCCCCCTGCCAACACCACAGTTTGGGAACACAGTATATCTTGTTCCATGACAGTATGGTATATTAAAGGACATTTTTCCCTTGGCGTGTGTCTGCACGTGCGTGCGCTGTTGCATGTGGCATGGCACAGAACTGTTACATGAACACGATACACCCATAAGAATGTGTTAATGCCTGTATGTTATCACACAGCTATTATAAATCATGTTACGGTAGAGGGAGAGACCACAATGCCTGTATGTTATCACACAGCTAATAGTAATTTGTCATTGTGTTATTGTCTTGTCTTCTCTCTGCAGAATGAAAATTAAGATGTCTCGCACAGCTAATAGTTATTAATGTCATGTTGTCACCTCTCTCTGCAGAATGAAAATAATATTCTTAAAGATGCACTATCCAGAAATCGCTCTGGCATTTCCTGGTTGCTAAAATTAGTTTGCCTAATTTCAGTTTTTGACAAAATAAGCAAGTATAGTGTAGAGAGAATTGTTGTACCATCTAAACCGCTGTGAAATATATTTTCAATAACCAAAAATTGTGTATTTTCAGCTGTTTGAAGCTGGTCTACATAACCGAAAGTAAAATATGTTAAAATGAAACTTAAGAACGGAAACATAACTGGTACACATAGAATTGATCTAACGCTTCTTAGTCTTGCTTTCAACTGACAATAACAGATCTATAACTGATATTTCTATGTGAAGTTTTGGTCGCCCAATTAGTTACATATTGCAGCTTCAAAGAGTAACTTTCATGAAAAGATTTAAAATAATGGAAAACCAGATGTTTTAGGCTTTAGTTATAGTGAAACAAGTCAATTCTGGTCTTCATTTTGACAGTTGTTTGCCATTTTTGGTCTTTGAGTAGTAAATCTACCTCTTGTTGCCCCTAGCGCAGCAGTTCCCAAACTAGGGGTTGGGACCCCATGTGGGGTCGCCTAATATGAAAATGGGGTGGAGGGAGAATTTCCAAAAATCCTGATATAAAATATTACATCGTCTTTGTCTCTCAAAATCATTGTAATGGGATTAACCTTAAAAATCTAAATGAAAATTTGTCAAATCTAAAAGTTACAATTCAACTACAGAGCGCCCCTAGATCGTGGGAAAAGGACGCACTTCACCGTTGCACTTGAATCATTCCCACAGTGAATGGCTAAGCCGCTACGGTATGAAACCACACACTATTACAGATAATTTGATATTACCGGCCGCAATTGTTATGGTGAAAACAATGTGTGGGGAGGCAGAGGCACATAAATTCACATCAATACCTTTGTCAGATAACACTGTGAAACTAAGAATTGATGTTATCGCTAGCAATCAAGAACAAACTGACTGAATGACTGAGACTCCCCACCTTATGCTCTCCAAATGGACATTAGCTGTGAGGGCCGAGATGCCCATGCATTGACTTTAGTTCGCTCCATGTCAGGGGGTGCTATTCACGAGGACATATTGTTCTGTCTCACGATCCCCGAGCATGAAACGGCACAGAGGATGTTGTATGGCTGCGTGGCTGTATTGACGAAAAACAGATTCCATGGGATCGAATGGTGGGGCTTTTGCACAGATGGGGCTCCATATATCATAGGACGGCAGGCAGGCCTCTGCACTCTAGTTATGAATGTGTCTCCCTCTTCCAAATGGGCACATTGTATGATACAAAGGAGCTGAGAGCAGAAATCGGAGATATGCAGCCATTAACTTCGATTGTAAACTACATTGAGCACGCCTGTTAGCAAAACTATGTGGAGATATGGGATCAGAGCATGGCTGTCTATTTCACACCGAGGCTTGGTGGTTAAGGCACATTTCCGCGTATGACCAAATTCAGCGTTTTTTGCTTACCTTTTCATACACATCTATGTGGTTTTACGAAGAAGAAAAAAACATGTAGGCTATGAGGATTATACGTTTATATCCATTGTAACACGAAATTGATGACAACGGTGGTCATGTTAACTCTGATTTTTTTCCCCCAACCGCTATGGTTGATTTGGGGCGCAGCTCGCTAACCAGTTGGCTCGTAAGTCAGTGGTTGTGGGTTTTAATCCCACATGAGGCAGATATGGGAGATTCAAATTTACACTGCAAGTGGCAATAGATGTCAGGAACGCACAACCTTACCACTGTCAGCTAACTGTCCATTGCAGTATTTGCTTGCAATGCACATTATTTTATTATCAGAGCGTGCCAGTTGACTTCTGGTAAGTATGTTTACCCGTCCTCAAAATGTATATTTATGAGCAACTCCCACCCACTTCTCACCTGAATGCAATTTCTTTTGAAAATTTGAAAGCGTTGGGTGGGATTGCAGTTGAGTGTATGTGAATGTATGTCTGTTACAGTGCATTGTTCATTGAGACTGTTCATGTTTTCTTCTTCTGCAGAATGAAAATAAGATGTGTCCTGTTACATAAATTGAGACGGAGGTGCTACCTGTTTTTCCTGGCCCTGCTGGTGGTATGTTTGCTCAAGCTGGTCTATGTTAAAGTAACGGTGAGGAACAACTTCTACATCGAGCCCTATGGAATCACAGACAGCTCCTCACAGAACCCCAACCACCAGCACAACATCAACTGCACCGCCATTTACCAACTGGACCCTGTGGAGGTGATAGATTTTATTTATTTTACAATTTAAATATGTAAAAAAAAAAAATATATATATATATACAGTTGAAGGTTGAAGTCGGAAGTTTACATACACTTAGGTTGAAGTCATTAAAACTAATTTTTCAACCACTCCACAGATTTCATCCTAACTGACCTAAAACAGGGAATTTTTACCAGGATTAAATGTCAGGAATTGTGAAAAACTGAGTTTAAATGTATTTGGCTAAGGTGTATGTAAACCTCCGACTTCAACTATACATAGATGTAAAAATAACTATAAAGGGTAAGACAGTAAAGTCATTGATGTTTCCATTATGCTTATTTTGTCCAAGGTGGGGAAGTCATTGGAGATCAGACGCAAAGTCATTGTGGACTTGGAGGATGACAGCATCGTGTCTTTGACCTCGGACTGTCAGAGGTACTTGTACTTTCTATACGGTATTTTGTAACTTGCCTCGTTATCTTATGTATTTATAGTGACTGTGATTGTTTTTAATGTTGTAAGTATTTGTTATTGTGTTTTTCTATGGCTGTAAGGATGACAACCTTATTACCCCTTGGAGTTTTATAAAGTACTATCTCATCTCTAATATCATCTAATCTCAGGTACATCGAGACGAGAGGATATGATGTCATCTCTGTGTCGGAAGAGGAGCGGGTGTTCCCGCTGGCGTACTCCCTGGTGGTTCATAAGAACGCTGCCATGGTGGAGAGGATCTTTAGGGCCACCTACGCCCCTCACAACCTCTACTGCATCCACTACGACCAGAAGGTAGGGCCGACAGACAGGTAGCCTAGAGAAGGTAGGTCCGACAGACAGGTAGCCTAGAGAAGGTAGGTCCGACAGACAGGTAGCCTAGAGAAGGTAGGTCCGTCAGATAGGTAGCCTAGAGAAGGTAGGGCCGGCAGACAGGTAGCCTAGAGAAGGTAGAGCCGACAGACAGGTAGCCTAGAGAAGGTAGAGCCGACAGACAGGTAGCCTAGAGAAGGTAGGGCCGGCAGACAGGTAGCCTAGAGAAGGTAGGGCCGGCAGAAAGGTAGCCTAGAGAAGGTAGGGCCGGCAGAAAGGTAGCCTAGAGAATGTTGGGCCGGAAGACAGGTAGCCTAGAGAAGCTAGGGCCGGCAGCCAGGTAGCCTAGAGGTTAGAGAGGCAGGCTTGCTATCGGAAGGTTGCCGGATTGAATCCTGGAACGGGTAGGGGAAAATCGGTGAGGATTTGTGCTGACTACTTGAGGGTTGTTAGGGATGTCCGTGCGTATATTGGTTGGGTTGGGTACAGCAGCAGACGCATTTTTGTCTCGTATGGATTATTAATAGTCGTCGTCTTCTCCTTCTAGTCCTCTCAGAGCTTCATAGCAGCCATGAGGAACCTGGCTCATTGCATCCCCAACCTCTTCCTAGCCTCCAAACTGGAGTCTGTGCAGTACGCCCACATCACACGGCTCAACGCCGACCTCAACTGCCTCAAAGACCTATTAGAAAGGTCAGAGGTCAAGTGGAAGTATGTCATCAACCTCTGTGGCCAGGACTTCCCCCTCAGGTAAAAAAACAACACTTTTACAGATTATCGTACTCATAGTATAATTGTTTTAATAATGTTTTATTGTGACATACACCGGATAGGTGCTGTGAAATGTGTTGTTTTACAGGGTCAGCCATAGTAGTACGACGACTCTGGAGCCAATTAGAGTTAAGTGCCTTGCTCAAGGGCACATCGACAGATTATAGTCCTAGTCCTTATCTGTAGTCTGTACTTATAGTCAAACTTGTCTCCAGAAATGGCCCCCTATAGCACTAGCTTCTCTGGTTAGTAGTACACAGTATATAGGGGGAATAGGGGGTCATTTTGGACACAGCCATAGTCTTTATCTGACTTGAAAACCACTACAAATTAAATGTATAATGATTATTATAATTAGGTCGAACGGTGAGCTGGTGTCGGAGCTGCAGGCGCTGAACGGTGCCAACATGCTGGAGACCTCCCGTCCAAGTGAACTGAAGAAACAGCGCTTCCGTTTCCAGCACCAGCTGAAGGATGTGCCCTACGAGTACCGCCGCTTACCCGTCCGAACCACACACGCGAAGGTGGCGCCGCCGCACGAAATTGAGATGTTCATCGGCAGCGCCTACTTCATCTTGTCCCGTGACTTTGTCCATTATGTTGGAACCAGCCGGGTGGCAAAGGACTTCCTGGAATGGTCAGCTGACACGTATTCCCCGGACGAACACTTCTGGGCGACGTTGACGAGAATCCCTGGTGTACCGGGAGAGATCTCCCGATCTGCCCCAGATGTGACAGACTTAAAGAGTAAGACGCGCCTGGTGAAGTGGAATTATCTGGAAGGGTCTCTGTACCCTCCCTGCACAGGGACTCACATGAGGAGTGTCTGTATCTATGGGGCTGCAGAGCTGCGATGGTTGCTGAAATATGGCCACTGGTTTGCTAACAAGTTTGACCCCAAAGTGGACCCGGTGCTTATCAAGTGCTTGGAGGAGAAACTGGAAGAGAAACGTAGGCAATGGGAAAATACAGTGCAGAATTGAATAGGAAAAACAACTGTAAATGAAATGGGAGTATCAGTTAATTTGTTGGTTTATTTGAAAGATTTACCCAACCTGCAGATGAAAATCCTGCCACTGATTCTGCAGTGGCAGGATTTTCTTGTTTTACAAAAATAAATTTTTCAATTGAAAATTAAGTGTTGAAGTTCAATTGAACTGTTCGAAAGGCTTCGCCCAACTGTTCTTTATTGATGTCCAAGATGGACTTTCAGAGGACAGTGAAACAAGACGATCGATGGTATAAATATCTACACTACTGGGTCTGTCATGGATACTGCAAATATCTTGTTACTGTGACATGTTGCAATAACACCTAATGGAGTGTCTCATCTTGATCCAATGATACATTTATTTATATTGAATTGACATTCATTTTTGTTATTCTCTAAGATACTTTCACGTGGGTAAAAATGCTAAACTCTTTACCAAACCAACAGTACCAAAGAAACTAAACTGTAACAGAGCAGCACGTCAAAGCTGGATGTCAGGTTTTTATACGTTTTCATGGAAACACTTTTTGTTTTTAAAATTAGGATTTAGGATTTGTATTAGTATATATTTGTAGAGAGGGGAGTTTGGTACAACACTAATGCAACAAGGTTGATATCAAAAACATGTTTTATTATTTATTTCTTAATAAAACTATCACTCTGAATAGTTTCTTAAGGCATGATTCATGAAGTGGTTTTACTTGTTCAGTATAAAACCAGTGTATCTTGTTCCTTTCCCTAGCTCACTGTGTAGGCCTATGCTAACGCCTATATAGTACCTGAAGTTTAGGAAGATTAATGTGAGTAGGCTTTGTACTGTATTGGGGTTCAGTGTTGTGTTTTGGGGTAGACACACTGTTATACGCTGGTATTCCCCGCCCACTGCCTGCTGCTGCATCTTCCTGTACTTTTTGATACAAACTGATCTCCTCTATGACGAGTCCACAGCCCAGAGCTCTAAAGACTGAGGACTCTGCAGCACTAATATACATCAACTCTGCGTTGGCCAGGCGGGCGCGAGGAGAACAGCCACTATAGCTCAGGCTGCCTAGTCTCTGGTCTACACTCTGACTCAGACTCTGGCACGGTCCTCAGAGTGCAGGGAGGTAGGGAGTGGGAGAGAGAGTGGGAGAGATGAAGTAGAGGGGGAGGGAGGGACAAAGGAGAGGGAGAGAGAGGGAGGGGAGTGGGATAGAGAGAAGGAGAAAGGGAGAGAAGGAGGGAGAGAGAAGGAGAGGAGGGAGCCTCTCCTACTACTGACAGCCAAGAAAGTAATGTCTTCCCTCCGCCCTGCAGCTATAAACAGATGACACAACTCAGCCCTGCTGCTGTTGCCAAGCCAATGCTGATGCAGTCTGAAATGTAATCGTTTGTGATGCTATGAAGCTAGCGAATCTTAATGTGTCAGTATACCACAACAAATGATGTAGCAGATAGCAGGACCGGTTGTTGGTTTGTGTTGCACACAGGGCCGGCTGGCTGGCTGGTGCTAAGCTCCACTGTGTCAATCAGGTGTCGTCTTTCGTAGTGGGACTCTTGGGCTGCGTCCCAAATAGCACCCTATTCCCTATACAGTTCCCCCATAGGGCTCTGGTCAAAACTAGTGCAATATATACGGGATAGGGTGCCATTTGGGACACAACCTTAATGGAGTGATGGTAGAGAAGGTGTCAAATGGCAAACAACTTGTCTCCGGACATCATTTCTACACACTGTGACAGAGCTAGTTATTCAACTGTTAAGGACATTTGGGTTTTCATGATTATAGAAATCATGGTTTAATATTGCACCAATTTTGTAGTTCCAATAATTTAATATTTATAGTATTTCACGTGATTTAACCACCAATGTTATTTATGGACTGCAATACAAACTAGCTGCTACCTACCTCCCTGCTGCATTATTTGTTGTGTGTGAGAGCTGAATATTACTAGTATTACTACTAATCACAGGAGGCTGCTGAGGGGAGGACGGCTCATAATAATGGCTCGAATGGAGTGAATGGAATGGTATGAAACACATGGAAACCATATGTTCGATGAGTTCGATGCCATTCCTTTCCAGCCGTTATTATGAGCCCGTCCTCCCCAATTAAGGTGCCACCAACCTCCTGTGCTACTAACACACAGACATACAGACAAGCAGTGTACTATAGTGTAGTCTCTCTGATCTCCCAGCAGTCTCTCTGATCTCCCTGCAGTCTCTCTGATCTCCCTGCAGTCTCTCTGATCTCCCTGCAGTCTCTCTGATCTCCCTGCAGTCTCTCTGATCTCCCTGCAGTCTCTCTGATCTCCCAGCAGTCTCTCTGATCTACCTGCAGTCTATGATCTCCCTGCAGTCTCTCTGATCTCCCTGCAGTCTATGATCTCCCTGCAGTCTCTCTGATCTCCCTGCAGTCTCTCTGATCTCCCTGCAGTCTCTCTGATCTCCCTGCAGTCTCTCTGATCTCCCAGCAGTCTCTCTGATCTACCTGCAGTCTAAGATCTCCCTGCAGTCTCTCTGATCCCCTGCAGTCTATGATCTCCCTGCAGTCTCTCTGATCTCCCTGCAGTCTCTGTCTGGCAGGTGTTAAACTGAACATTAACATTACAGTAGAGTATTGATTCATGTACACACACACACATATAGGCACTTGCACACGCACACTCACATACACACAGGTGACATTGGAGTATTGATTCATGAGGAGTCACAGGTCGTTAAAAGTTCTCTAATTGGCCCCCAGGTGATCACCAGACAGGAAACAGCTGGGGTGAAGCTCACTGATTGGTCTGTCAATGGGGGGATTCCCCTCATTTCTCTAATGTAATGGTCCATGAGCCATAAAAAGATCCTTGTCCCAGACTTATATGTGCTGACCATAGGTAAAACAGCGCCAACAAATCTGGGACCCGGCTAACATAAAAGACTAGAGATATAGCTAGGTTACCAAGGTGACAGTAGAACCAGCACTAAAGAACGGTTGCTGTTAACAGAGACAGGTGTACTGCACACCACAGGTGCAGCAGGTGTCAGATGCATAGAAAGGAGAGAGAGGGAAGCGCGAGAGAGGTGTCATGCATAGGAAGAGAGAATAAGAGAGGAGAGGTGGCATCACAGCCCGTCGAAGACAGCTATTTTATCCGTTGAGCTCAGCTCCTGACAATGACCTGAATTCATTCTTGTTGTAGAGGACAGGTGAAATGAGAACATTAAACCTCCCTGCTCTCCGTCTGTCTGTCTGCAGGTACACACACAATGAACAATAAGCATCATTATATTTCCCCTCTGCTGGTATGTTGGACCTGGCCCAAGGTTTTCCTCTTCTCTCCTTATGACAGACTGGCTCTCCTTATAACAGACTGGCTCTCCTTATGACAGACTGGCTCTCCTTATAACAGACTGGCTCTCCTTATGACAGACTGGCTCTCTTCATGACAGACTGGCTCTCCTCATGATAGGTTGGCTCTCTTCATGACAGACTGGCTCTCCTTATGACAGACTGACTCTCTTCCTGACAGACTGACTCTCTTCCTGACAGACTGGCTCTCCTTATAACATACTGGCTCTCCTTATGATAGGCTGGCTCTCTTCATGACAGACTGGCTCTCCTTATGACAGACTGGCTCTCCTCATGATAGGCTGGCTCTCCTCATGATAGGCTGGCTCTCTTCATGACAGACTGGCTCTCTTCCTGAAAGACTGGCCTTCTTATGACAGACTGGCTCTCTTCATGACAGACTGGCTCTCTTTATGATAGACTGGCTCTCTTCATGACAGACTGGCTCTCTTCATGACAGACTGACTCTCTTCATGACAGACTGGCTCTCCTTATGACAGTGGCTCTCCTCATGGCAGGCTGGCTCTCCTTATGACAGTCTGGCTCTCCTTATGACAGACTGGCTCTCTTCATGACAGACTGGCTCTCTTCATGACAGACTGGCTCTCTTCCTGACAGACTGCCTATCTTCCTGACAGACTGGCTCTCTTCCTGACAGACTGGCCTTCTTATGACAGACTGGCTCTCTTCATGACAGACTGGCTCTCTTCATGACAGACTGGCTCTCTTTATGATAGACTGGCTCTCTTCATGACAGACTGGCTCTCTTCATGACAGACTGACTCTTCATGACAGACTGGCTCTCCTTATGACAGACTGGCTCTCTTCATGTCAGACTGGCTCTCCTTATGACAGACTGGCTCTCCTTATGACAGACTGGCTCTCCTTATGACAGACTGGCTCTCCTTATTACAGAGTGGCACAGCGGTCTAAGGCACTGCATCTACAGTACCTGGTTCAAATCCAGGCTGTATCACATCCGGCCGTGATTTGGAATTCCATTGGGCGGCACACAATTGGCCCAGTGTCGTCCAGGTTAGGCCGGGGTAGGCCGTCATTGTAAATAAGAATTTGTTCTTAACTGACTTGCCTAGTTAAATACAGACTGGCTCTCCAACTACTGAGGTGCTGTGTCATCTTAACTACTTTTTGACCATCAGAGCTGAGCCTTCAGGGTGGTTTTGTCTGTGTGCTACAAATTAAGAGCGGGGAGAACGACCTTCCTCACCCCCCCTAATTACTTGCCTGACTTAATGGATTAGACTGTGGCTCACAGTTACAAGATTGTTTGTCACAAAAAGAGGGATGAAAAACATTCTGTCCAGACAGAAACCCCTCCAGAGGATCTATTCTGTTCTGTCCAGACAGAAACCCCTCCAGAGGATCTATTCTGTTCTGTCCAGACAGAAACCCCTCCAGAGGATCTATTCTGTCCTGTCCAGACAGAAACCCCTCCAGAGGATCTATTCTGTTCTGTCCAGACAGAAACCCCTCCAGAGGATCTATTCTGTTCTGTCCAGACAGAAACCCCTCCAGAGGATCTATTCTGTTCTGTCCAGACAGAAACCCCTCCAGAGGATCTATTCTGTCCTGTCCAGACAGAAACCCCACCAGAGGACCAATTCTAATCTGACCAGAGAAAAATTGGAGTGGACTCCAATCTCATTTGTCATTCATTCAGGGAGCTGGGAGACCCACTGAAGTTAGTAGCAGTACTGTGAGAAGAGGATCCACAGTAAAGCCCTGTCGCTTTCTTGCGCTCTCCAAGGAGTGAAGATCCCTATCATAGTATCTTTACCACGGCATTGTTTAATATTCAATTCTGTTTGGTTAAAGTGTGCATTATGTTTCAACACCTGTACTTGACGGCCGCCACACAGTACTGGGTAGAGCAGGTGAATGGACTCTCCAGCCCATAATAGCTGCTGGCCTGGAGATGGATCATCCCTGTGATGCGGCTTCTTTCAGTTTGATCCAATCAGTGTGTTCATGTAATCAGTGTCTTAATTTAATCCGTGTCTTAATGTAATCCGTGTCTTAATGTAATCTGGAGCCAGGGGATGTTGCTCATCATATGAGAGCCATTATACTGGCTTTAATAGGGACAGCGTGAGTTGAGGAGTTATGGGGTGCGTCCCAAATAGCACCCTATTCCCTATATAGTGCACTACTTTTGACCAGGGTCTATAGGGCTCTGGTCAATAGTAGTGCACTATATAGGGAATAGGGTGCCAAATGGAATGCGAACGAAGTGGTTTTAAATGCAGGGCATGAGAAGAGGTTAACTAACGACAGTTTTTAACATTTCATCTCTAAATTTCAATGTCAGATTCTGTAACCAAGTCCAAATCTAACCAGTAGACGACAGTGGTAATCACACCTTTAACCAGTAGACGACAGTGGTAATCAAACCTTTAACTAGTAGACGACAGTGCTAATCAAACCTTTAACCAGTAGACGACAGTGGTAATCAAACCTTTAACCAGTAGACGACAGTGGTAATCAAACCTTTAACTAGTAGACGACAGTGCTAATCAAACCTTTAACCAGTAGACGACAGTGGTAATCAAACCTTTAACCAGTAGACGACAGTGGTAATCAAACCTCTAACCAGTAGACGACAGTGGTAATCAAACCTTTAACCAGTAGACGACAGTGGTAATCAAACCTTTAACTAGTAGACGACAGTGCTAATCAAACCTTTAACCAGTAGACGACAGTGCTAATCAAACCTTTAACCAGTAGACGACAGTGGTAATCAAACCTTTAACCAGTAGACGACAGTGGTAATCAAACCTTTAACCAGGATGCATTACATCTGGTCCTTGACGAGGACAGGACATTTAGTTCACATCCTGCTGACTTAATATGACTATTTTAAGAAGACAGAGACTACATCCAAAATGGAGCCCTATATTCCCTAATAGTGTGTCCAGAGGGTGTGAGATCTGGAGGGCCTGTCCCATAGACATTGGCCTGTCCATGTTGTAATAAAGCTGTCAGTGTGTTAGACTATGAGCTATGATGAGACACACAGCAAAGGGTGGAGGAGACATGCCAGGGTAAAATCTTGGGGGAATCACACCCAAATTGCAGAAAGCTTGAGTTTGGGGCTGAGAGCCAGTCATGAGGAATGGAGAGGAGAGGCTCCTGAGGACATTACTAAGAAATACCATTCTGGTGATTGATCTGGTGTTACCTCTAGTACAATGCTCCCTTCTTTAGAGTTGAACTCATGTGCTCTTGTCTCAAAGATCTAATTTACACCACAGTCAGTTTCACGCTCCATGGCAGGGTGAACATGTTACCCTAGACCTAATTTTAGGGCCAGTTAACTAGACACAAAGTAAGCCTAGTCCTCGATATAAAAGTGCTTTCATTGGAGATACTCAGACCTGGCTTAATCTGTGTCTGAGAAACCAGTCCTTGGAGCCTAAGGTTTTTACCTCTTGACTGCTCCCCACTTTTCTCGCCCTTCCTCCCTCTTTTAATCACAACATACAACAACCAATATACTTATATGTTATATGTTTTACACTTTTGACCGGGGAACATTCAAGCTGAATTTCCACGGAAGAAGTTAGGCCAAGTCATTAAATAATAGTTGATTTAGGATCAGGTCCCCTCTGTCCATAAAGTCTTATTCATTATGATCTAAAAAGTAAAACTGGTCCTAGATCAGCACTTCTACTCTGAGAGTCTTTGTGAATACGGTCCCAGTGCCAGATTCTGCTTGGACAGACCTGGCTCTGATCCCGCTGGCCTGGGCTGACTGGTATTGTCATCACTGCCATCATCTTCGTCCCTATTGGGTTACCGTGGTGACGAAGGCTCGTCCTGAGGCCCCTGACAGATGAGCAGAGCCATGGCGACTCGGGAGCACCTTGCCACGGAAACAACAAAGAGCCTTTCTTCCCTCCACCCTCTCCACCCCTCCACCCTCTCCGTCCCTCCACCCTCTCCGTCCATCCACCCTCTCCGTCCATCCACCCTCTCCACCCCTCCACCCTCTCCGTCCCTCCACCCTCTCCGTCCCTCCACCCTCTCCGTCCATCCACCCTCTCCGTCCCTCCACCCTCTCCACCCCTCCACCCTCTCCGTTCCTCCACCCTCTCCGTCCATCCACCCTCTCCGTCCATCCACCCTCTCCGTCCATCCACCCTCTCCACCCCTCCACCCTCTCCGTTCCTCCACCCTCTCCGTCCATCCACCCTCTCCGTCCATCCACCCTCTCCGTCCATCCACCCTCTCCACCCCTCCACCCTCTCCGTCCCTCCACCCTCTCCGTCCATCCACCCTCTCCGTCCCTCCACCCTCTCCACCCCTCCACCCTCTCCGACACTCCACCCTCTCCGTCCCTCCACCCTCTCCGTCCATCCACCCTCTCCGTCCCTCCACCCTCTCCACCCCTCCACCCTCTCCGTCCCTCCACCCTCTCCACCCCTCCACCCTCTCCGTTCCTCCACCCTCTCCGTCCATCCACCCTCTCCGTCCATCCACCCTCTCCACCCCTCCACCCTCTCCGTCCATCCACCCTCTCCGTCCCTCCACCCTCTCTGTCCCTTCACCCGTTTTTTTTGTTAATATTTTCCGATGTGTCAAGTAATTATCTTTTTGTTTTCTCATGATGTGGTTGGATCTAAATGTGTTGTTGTCCTGGGGCTCTGTGGGGTCTGTTTGTGTTTGTGAACAAAGCCCCAGGACCAGCTTGCTTAGGGGACTCTTCTCCAGGTTCATCTCTCTGTAGGTGATGCTTTGTTATGGAAGGTTTGGGAATCGCTTCCTTTTAGGTGGTTGTAGAATTGAACGTCTCTTTTCTGGATTTTGATTATTAGCGTGTATCGGCCTAATTCTGCTCTGAATGCATTATTTGGTGTTTTTCATTGTACACTGAGGATATATTTGCAGAATTCTGCATGCAGTCTTAATTTGGTGTTTGTCCCATTCTGTGAATTCTTGGTTGGTGAGCGGAACCCAGACCTCACAACCATAAAGGGCAATGGGTTCTATAACTAATTCAATGGGTTTCTCTCTCTCATCACTTCTCCTACTCCCTAGCGCCTCTCTTTCTGCCAGTCAGCTCTGCCTCTTAATTGCCTGAGACTCTGAAACTGTTCCAGTGAGCCTCTGTTCCAGTGAGCCTCTGTTCCAGTGAGCCTCTGTTCCAGTGAGCCTCTGTTCCAGTGAGTGTATTAAGAGATACTGAGCAACACACGCCAAGGCAACACAGACACAGACAACTGTTTGTTCACTTCTCATCTGTGGTTGTGCATTACTCAGACTGAAGTCTCTTTTCACAGTTACTGCTCCTACTCAGACTGGGGTAAACGTCATGTTTTCATCTTCGCTGAAAAGCCTGTTTTATTACTACTCACTTTTCAGAAGCTGGCAGTCGAGCCTCTCTCTGTCCACAATGGGAGCCTTGTCTGAGCAGCGGAGTGAGCAGACAGCCTCTCGTTCAAACCAACACCTCAGAATGTGAAGTAACTGTTTATAAGGTGAGACGTTACGAACCAACTACCTCATACTCAATGTTCTTCTAATACTTCTCTGATTCAAAGTCCAAAATCTCTCAGAGAACATGTGACAGAAATTAAAAATGTCAGTACATTATGGACAGTTATGCTTTCGTAAATTCTACATTACCACAATGTCATATATCTAGCTGTTCAACTTGTCTAAAAGGAGGGGAGTAGAAAACCACCCTTCCACCAACATGAGACGACGTGTAGCGAAAAACATGAAAAGCGTGAGTCTTGCCTGTTTCTCTTCTAACTTACCTAAAAGCAGAAGTTATTACAGTCAGAAACTTATTTTGAAGAACATTTATTTTTCCATATTTTTAGATTTGCCACACTCTGGTATTGTTCCCAGTTGAGTATCTTTTAGGGAGGTATAAATACATCTCAGGCAACCTGGCAACTAGCTTGCTATACTGTATGGGCTCGATTCCGACTTGACTGTAGATAGATAGGTACTTTATTGATCCCCGGTGGGAAATTTCTTCGTCAAGCAGCTACGAAAAACACAGGGCAGGTGCAAAATGCCAGAACGAAATACACAAAAGACAGATACATGATACATAGTGCGGCAGTATGAAAAAGTATAAATATACAAGAAGTCTGGAGTGCATAAAGCTATAAAAAAGCATTGCATAGTATGAGTGAATGATATGTACACTATACATTGTTACAGAGTGTTAGGTGAAAATATTATACAATTATTGCAAGTTGATATAAATAAAATAAAATAATAATAATAATAATAATAATAATAATAATTAACTATACAGGTAAATGACAGGAATAGATACTTAAATAGCTAAATGTGTGTATGATATAAGTGAGGGTAATAATAGTTTACTTCATATACAGTCTGGTTAAATGTACAGGTTTTAATTACAGATAAATGCACATATTGCACATTTGATATACTAAATGCAATGAAAAAAAAAGATACTACTGACAGAATACTAATATGCATTCCTAAGTGAATGACTACGTAAGTTCAGTCCAAGAATTACTTGCAATATTGCACGTGATATGATATAACAACTGTACATGAATATGTACATACAGTCCTGAATGAATAAGTCCTGAGTGAATGAGTGATAACAGACCAGAGAGTTAATCACGGATGGATGGATGCCTAATTGTTAAACTAGGTCCTAAAACCCCAACAGTTCCAGGTCTATGTTGCCGACGGCACGGCACCCAGGTGAGGCATTAAATAGTCTAATAAGAGGTGTTGCAGATCAGTCCAGAGGCAGCGGGGGCGGAGGTGGGGAGGGGGTTGCTGATTGTCTCAACGGAGGTGTCGTGTGCAAAAGGGGGGTGGGACAGCCGTGAGGGTGTGTGGTCTAGGGAGCTGGAGGGGAGGTGGACAGAGCCAATATCGAACCTGTAAAAAAATTGGTTCAGCTCATTGGCTCTGTCCTAGGTCCCCTCCGTCTGCCCATTGTTTGACTTTTTGAAGCAAGTGATATTTCTCATACCCTTCCACACCTCTCTCACCTGGCTCTGCCTCAGCTTGTCCTCCATCTTCTCCTTATACACTCTCTTCCCCTCAGCAATCCGCAACTTCAGCTCCCTCTGGACGCATTTCAATTTGTTCCTGTCCCTCTCCTTGAAGGCCCGATTCAGACCTGACTGTATGGGCCCGATTCAGACCTGACTGTATGGGCCCGATTCAGACCTGACTGTATTGACCCGATTCAGACCTGACTGTATGGGCCCGATTCAGACCTGACTGTATGGGCCCGATTCAGACCTGACTGTATTGACCCGATTCAGACCTGACTGTATTGACCCGATTCAGACCTGACTGTATGGGCCCGATTCAGACCTGACTGTATGGGCCCGATTCAGACCTGACTGTATTGACCCGATTCAGACCTGACCTTATGGGCACGATTCCGACCTGAGTTAAGCGCACGTAAAACCCTTTTTATGCATTTTTTTTTTATGCGTATTCTGACCTTGAACTTGAGCGTGAGAATAGCGTGCAATTCATTTTGGGTGGGGATAGAATAAATGAAGGCGTGGTGGAGGTGTGTCTACAGATACCCGTATTCTTGACTTAATAATAATTTATATAATTAATAATAATAATAATTACACCACCTTTATGCGTGAGGAAACCATGAATAAGGTCTAGTGAAACTACCAGTTACAAGTGGAAAAAGCATTTACACCATTCTCCATGCACTGTAGGAATAAATATCTCTCCGGGAAGCAGAAGAACAGAGGTGTATATTTCATGATTAACGATTCATGGTAAATTGTAGTAACATACAGGAACTCAAGTCCTTTTGTTCACCCGACCTAGAATACCTCACAATCAAATGCCGACCGTATTATCTCCCAAGAGATAATATCTTTGGTTATAGCCACGGCCGTTTATATCCCCCCTCAAGCTGATACCACGACGGCCCTCAAAGAACTTCACTGGAATTTATGTAAACTGGAAAACACATATCCTGAGGCTGCATTTATTGTAGCTGGGGATTTTAACAAATCAAATTTGAACACTTGACCATTGCTATTGCAACCTCTGGGATGCTTACAAGGCCCTCCTCCGCCCTCCTTTCGGCAAATCTGACCATGACTCTATTTTGCTATTCCCTTCCTATAGGCTGAAACTCAAACAGGAAGTACCCGTGCTAAGGACTATTCAACGCTGGTCTGACCAATCAGAATCCATGCTCCAAGATTGTTTTCATCACGTGGACTGGTATATGTTTCGGGTAGCTTGCGAGAATAATATAGATGTATATACTGAAACGGTGACTGAGTTTATCAGGAAGTGAATAGGAGATGTTGTACCCACTGTGACTATTAAAACCTGCCCTTCACACAAAACTGAAAGTGCGAACCACAGCATTTAACCATGGCAAGGTGACTAGGAATATGGCCGGATACAACTTCCTGACGGGCCGCCCTCAGGTGGTTGAAGGTAGGAAACAACACCTCCTCCTCGCTGATCCTCAACACTGGGGCCCCACAAGGGTGCGTGCTCAGCCCCCTCCTGTACTCCCTGTTCACCCATGACTATGTGGCCAAGCACGCCTCCAACTCAATCATCAAGTTTGCAGACGACACAAGTAGTAGGCTTGATTACCAACAATGACTAGACAGCCTACAGGGAGGAGGTGAGGGTTCTGGGAGTGTGGTGCCAGGAAAACAACTTCTCACTCAATGTCAACAAAACAAAGGAGATGATGGTGGACTTCAGGAAACAGCAGAGGGCGCACCCCCCTATCCACATTGGCGGGACCGCAGTGGAGAAGGTGGAAAGCTTCAAGTTCCTTGGCGTACACATCACTGACAAACTGAAATGGTCCACCCACACAGACAGTCTGGTGAAGAAGGCGCAACAGAGCCTCTTCAACCTCAGGAGGCCTCACAAACTTTTACAGATACACAATTGAAAGCATCCTGTCGGGCTGTATCACGGCCTGGTAAGGCAACTGCACTGCCCGCAACTGCAGGACACTCCAGAGGGTGGTGCGGTCTGCCGAACGCATTACCGGGGGCAATCTCCCTGCCCTCCAGGACACCTACAACCCCCAATGTCACAGGAAGGCCAAAAAGGTCATCATGGTCATCAATCACCCGAGCCACTGCCTGTTCACCCCGCTGTCATCCAGAAGGCGAAACAGAGACGAGTATGCCTATATTTATTGATCCCTAATATTCTCATCCTGTTCTCTCAATATATTCGATTGAGTCTGTCTACAAAATTCTAACTAAAAGGAACACAGTATTTAAAGGCATGGCTTAACATAAATGTACTGAAAACCCTATTGAATGAAAACTCTGGCAAGTGGGAGGGTTTTCAGCAGTGGAATTACGTTTATTCAGCGGGAACCACACCTGCAAAGCCTGTTACGTCTACATAAGGTAAGTCTGAAGGTAAGTCCAACTACTGAGACGTGGGTAAAATATGCTTAATTTCCTACCAGTCAAGTAATCTGAAGGCAAATCTTTGAGTTCCCACCACACCTCATGTCTACAGTGAGTTCCCCACTGGACTGAGGTTTCTCTAGTGGAGGTGTGTAAAAGTTGACAGTGGTGCCAGCTCATGTATTCCTGAACATGTGTGTAAAAGTTAAAAGAGGTGTGACAGAGAGAACAGTTTATCCTAAACCTTCAGCCTCTACCAGGAATCTGAGCCTCCCGCATTAAAACTAACACAGAGTGAGAGACGGAGGGAGCCAGAGAGACGGAGGGAGAGAGAGAGACGGAGGGAAAGAGAGAGAGACGGAGCGAGAGAGAGAAACGGAGCGAGAGAGAGAGACAGAGAGAGACAGAGAGAGAGAATGAGAAGGAGAGAGAGAGAGATGGAGAAAGACCCTACCAAAAAGATAACTATTTGACACACAGGAAAGAATCAACAAAAAACGGAGCAAATTGGAGAGTACACAGTGGCAGAATACCTGACCACTGTGACTGACCCAAACTTAAGAGAATCCTTGACCATGTACAGACTCAGCAACGTTTGTAAACAAGGTTTTGGTTAGTTTCTAGCTTGTTAGCTAGCTAGCCAGTTCAAATAATGACCATATCATATACAGTTGAAGTCGGAAGTTTACATACACTTAGGTTTTAGTCATTAAAACACCTTTTTCAACCACTCCACAGATTTCATCTTAACAAACTATAGTTTTGGCAAGTCGGTTAGGACATCTACTAGTAATTCTTCCAACAATTGTTTACAGACAGATTATTTCACTTATAATTCACTATATCACAATTCCAGTGGGTCAGAAGTTTACATACACTAAGTTGACTGTGCCTTTAAACAGTTTGGAAAATTCCAGAAAATGATGTCATGGCTTTAGAAGCTTCTGATAGGCTAATTGACATAATTTAAGTCAGTTGGAGGTGTACCTGTGGATGTTTTCAAGGCCTGCCTTCAAACTCAGTGCCTCTTTGCTCGACATCATAGGAAAATGAAAAGAAATCAGCCAAGACCTCAAAAAAAAATGTGTGGACCTCCACAAGTCTGGTTCATCCTTGGGAGCAATTTTCAAACGCCTGAAGGTACCACATTCATATGTACAAACAATAGTACACCATGGGACGACGCAGCCGTCATACCGCTCAGAACTGAAAAGGTTTGTGCGAGCAAGGAGGCCTACAAACCTGACTCAGTTACACCAGTTCTGTCAGGAGGAATGGGCCAAAATCCACCCAACTTATTGTGGGAAGCTTGTGGAAGGCTACGTGAAACTATTTAAAGGCAATGCTACCAAATACTAATTGAGTGTATGTAAACTTCTGACCCACTGGGAATGTGATGAACGAAGTAAAAGCTGAAATAAATCATTCTCTCTACTATTATTCTGACATTTCACATTCTTAAAATATAGTGGTGATCCTAACTGACCTAAGACAGGGAATTTTTACTAGGATTAAATGTCGGGAATTGTGAAAAACTGAGTTGAAATGTATTTGGCTGAGGTGTATGTAAACTTCCGACTTCAACTGTAGCTGATAACGTCTTTAGCTAATTTGAATTCATTATTACAGGAAAATAAACTCACAACAATTTGTATTCATTATTAATAAGTTAATGGCGAGCTAATTACAGATAATAGCTTACGGTTGTGAGTGTGACGAAATAAAAGCGGGCATTCTATCTGAGAATGTTTTAACTTGGACACTGTCTCATTGGCCTAATTTTATATCCTAATTTGACTTTGGTGCAGGTCATGTTGTTCTTCACATTACTGTCTCTGGTAACACACATTATATCAAGGATATGGTTTCCAGTTTACATAAAGTCCAATGAAGTTCTTTGAGGACCGACGTGGTATCGGCTTGAGGGGGAGATATACGGCTGTGGCAATGATGGCCGGAAATTCCCTCGGGAGGTAGAACGGTCGGCATTTGATTGGGTGAACAGAAGGACTTGAGTTCCTGTATGTTATCACAGTTACACCATATGTCGTTAATCATCAAACGTATACCTTCATCCTTCTGCTTCCTGTCGCCACGATGCTCTGAGAACCCAACTGGCTTTACAGAGTCAGAAAGAACATCTCCAGAAAGCCATGTTTCTGTGAAGCATAGTTTGTTAAAATCCCTGATGTCTCGCTGAAAAGAAACTCTCGCCCTAAGGTCATCAGCCTTTATTATCCAGAGATTGGACATTAGCGAGTAAAATACTTGGTAGCGGTGGGTGGTGTGCACGCTTCCTGCGTCGGACCAGAAGGCCACACCGAGTACCTCTCCTTCTCCGGCGTTGTTTTGGGTCAGCATCTGGAATAAGTTCAATTGCTCTGGGGAGAGCGAACAAAGGATCTGCTCCGTGGAAGTTGTAATCCTGGTCGTAATGCTGGTGGTTCAGGTGAGTTACCTCCGCTCTAATAACCAATAGTTCCTCCCGGCTGTATGTAATGACACAAAACAATTCCTGAGCTAATAACATAAAAAATAGTACATAAACAAACAAAATACTGCAGTGTTTCCTAAGAGCTAGTCGCGAAGCTGCCATCTTGGTCGGCGCCATCTCTTGTCAGTCTACTCTCAGCCTCAGCTTGCTATAGTAATGCCTCTCTAATTTCTCCTAGTTCTTCGCTCTATGTGTTCATTAAGATGCTCTTATAGTCTACACTGTGTTATACTATAGTCTACACTTTGTTATACTATATAGTCTACACTGTGTTATACTATAGTCTACACTGTGTTATACTATATAGTCTACACTGTGTTATACATATAGTCTACACTGTGTTATACTATATAGTCTACACTGTGTTATACATATAGTCTACACTGTGTTATACTATATAGTCTACACTGTGTTATACTATATAGTCTACACTGTGTTATACTATATAGTCTACACTGTGTTATACTATATAGCCTACACTGTGTTATACTATATAGTCTACACTGTGTTATACTATATAGTCTACACTGTGTTATACTGTATAGTCTACACTGTGTTATACTATATAGTCTACACTGTGTTATACTATATAGTCTACACTGTGTTATACCTTATAGTCTACACTGTATTATACATATAGTCTACACTGTGTTATACTATATAGTCTACACTGTGTTATACTATATAGTCTACACTGTGTTATACTATAATCAACATAGTGTTATACCATAACCTACACTGTGTTATACTATTTAGCCTACACTGAGTTATACTATGTGTACTACACTGTGTTGTACTTGTGTTGAGACTACTGCAGTGTGGCAATATGAACATGCCATACTGATGGCCAGGGAGAGGCATTCTTCATGATTAAAGCCAACACAAAGAATGCAGCTGGAGGTCTGGAACGTCTGGATTGTGGTTACACACCACAGCCCAAGTTGGGGAAAGGATCCCATTCACTCATGTCATGGTTGGTAAACACACTTTGAGTAGGGGCATTGTTTGAAGAGGGCCAATATATTATTACTTCAAAGCAATAACTCCATTCATTTTGAAACCACCATTGAGGAGCCGCTGAGGTAACCCAACACCCTGTGTTCCTCTCCCTAACACACTGTAGCAATTGTTGATGCAAAGTATCATATACTCTCCATTTTGATTATGCCTGCTTCCAAATGGTACCACATTCCCAGGTGTGGAAAAAGCACTAAATTATCATACTTGAGTAAAAGTAAAGATACCTTGATAGAAAATGACTCAGGTAAAAGTCTAAAAGAATTTGGTTTTATCAAAAGTAAATGGAATTGCTAAAATGTACTTTAAGTATCAAAAGTAAAAGTATAAATAATTTCGAGTTCCTTATATTAAGCAAACCAATTTTCCTTATTTTATTTTTATTGACGGATCAACAGGGGCACACTCCAACACTCAGACATCATTTACAATCAAAGCATTTGTGTAAAGTGAGTCCGCCGGATCAGAGGCAGTAGATGCCTGGGATGTTCTCTTGATAAGCGTGTGAATTGGACCATTTTCCTGTCAGAATGTAACAAGTACTTTTGGGTGTCAGGGAAAATGTATGGGGTAAAGTACCTTACTTTCTTCAGTAAAAGTTGCCCAAAAATATAAATAGTTATGTCGTTTTTGGGGTATCTGTACTTTACTTAACTAGTACTTTAAAGTATTTTTACTTAAGTACTTTACACCCCTGCATATTCCCTACATGGTTCCCTTCTTTTGACCAGAATGTAGTGCACTACAGGGAATAGTACACCACTTGAGATGCATCCCCAGTCTCTCTATGTAGTCAGTCCAGTGGGTAATTACAGGATATTGTCTGCTGACTTACTTCATTCATTTATTCAACAGGCTGCCAGGGTTTCAGTTTAATAATTGATTGTAAGTCTTGTGTGTCCTGTCCCCACCCTCTCTCTCTCTCTCGCTCTCTCTCTCTCTCTCTTCTACCCCCCTACTATTTTCTGAAGCTTGCGCTCGCTCTGTCATTCTCTCTCTCTCTTTCTCACACACACTCTTTCTCTATCTCTCTCTGCTTCCCTCATTCACCACCCAATTAAGTATGTTCATGTGGGGCGTCCATTCAAAAGCAGTGTCTGTCTGTCTGTCTTTCTATTTATTTGTCTGTCTCTGGCAGTGTGTTGAGCACACTGTGAGCACAGGCAGTAGCCTAACATGCAGTAGCCTAACAGGCAGTAGACTAACAGGCAGTAGCCTAACAGGAGAATACCATTTGCCATATGGGATGTGGTGTGGGTGTCATGAGGTAGGCAAAGCTCCAGTTACCCCTCCAGCCTCAGTCAGCAGCAACACACACACGCACACCCACACGCTGCCCACAGCAGCCTGACAGTATATTCAGCATTGATGACATGATGACAACCACATGTGACCAGAAATGACCCCTCTCCACTTCTGTCTACCCCCGACCACCCCAACTCCCTCTGGTGGAGACCGCCGACCACCCCAACTCCCTCTGGTGGAGACTACCCGGGGGTAGACGCGATATTAGAATTAGATAATCCCTCTCCACTGTTGTTATAGACAGGTCTGATGATGTTGTTATAGACAGGTCTGATGATGTTGTTATAGACAGGTCTGATGAAGTTGCTATAGACAGGTCTAATGATGTTGTTATAGACAGGTCTGATGATGCTGTTATAGACAGGTCTGATGATGTTGTTATAGACAGGTCTGATGATGTTGTTATAGACAGGTCTGATGATGTTGTTATAGACAGGTCTGATGATGTTGTTATAGACAGGTCTGATGATGTTGCTATAGACAGGTCTACTGTACCAACATGAGGTGGTTGGATCCACTCAACTTATTCTCAGTTATTTGTATTTCACAAATTAAATGTCAGCTACATCTTGGTAACTGTGGCATAAAGGTATTTGTCCCGAAATGTTATTCCATTATCTAGTGTCTCCACCCACCCACACACACACACAGAACCCCAAATATTTAAGTAATGGGACACCAGATTTTTCAAAGTTTATGTTCACTGAATATGTTCCCTGTTAATGGGATGAGGTGAATGGGAGACTGACAATCTGAATGATGTTATGCTGTGTTAGCGTTCTGTAGCCATTCAACTGTTCGATAGACATCACCACCTGGTGGCAGAGAGACAGCTGCACTGTTGGCCCTGTTCTTCACCTCCAAACCAATGACATGTCGTTGAAACGGGCCAGCCACATGCCAGTGCTGCCATGATGTGGTAACCTTTTTATACAGTCTATGGACTAATGAGAGAAAAACTAACATACCTATTCAAATGATTAAAGCTACAGTCTGGGACTTGGGAATCTGTTCAATAGTTATTTCAATTCTTTACAGTCCTGTATCTGGAGAGTTGTCCATGGATTTGAGAGGGGTTACATTTCCCTCGCAACCCTCATCCCTCAGCTGTATATCAAAACAACCCTCAACCCTCATCCCTTTGCTGTATATCAACACAGCCCTCATCCCTCAGCTGTATATAAAACCAACCCTCATCCCTTAGCTGTATATAAAAACAACCCTTATCCCTCAGCTGTATATCAACACAACCCTCATCCCTCAGCTGTATATCAACTCAACCCTCAGCTGTATATCAGCACAACCCTCATCCCTCAGCTGTATATCAGCACAACCCTCATCCCTCAGCTGTATATCAACACAACACCCAACCCTCAGCTGTATATCAAAACAACCCTCATCCCTCAGCTGTATATAAAAACAACCCTCATCCCTCAGCTGTATATCAAAACAACCCTCAACCATCATCCCTCAGCTGTATATCAAAACAACCCTCAACCTCATCTCTCAGCTGTATATCAAAACAACCCTCAACCTCATCTCTCAGCTGTATATCAAAACAACCCTCAACCTCATCTCTCAGCTGTATATCAAAACAACCCTCAACCTCATCTCTCAGCTGTATATCAAAACATCCCTCAACCTCATCTCTCAGCTGTATATCAAAATAACCCTCAACCTCATCTCTCAGCTGTATATCAAAACAAGTGACGGGCTGCCATTTTTTTCTGAATCCCAGATTGTAGCTTTGTAATTGGTTCTTAAATGTTTTTATCTTGTATTGAATTATTCCTACATCAAACCATTTGATTAGTCTACCCTTTTAACTTGTGCATTCAATACCAGTTTCTTATCCATTAACTAATTAATGGAGGAGGTGGCGGAGAGACGGATCCTGGCCAAACTGCTGGCCAACAACGTCACACACCCTCTGCATGCCATGGTTATGACGCAGAGGAGCACCTTCAGTCACAGACTGATCCCACCACGCTGTGCCAGAGAGCGCTACAGGAGGTCCTTCCTGCCAGCGGCTATTAGACTATTTAATGCCTCACCGGGGTGC
Organism: Thymallus thymallus; assembly: GCA_023634145.1. Classification (NCBI taxonomy): domain Eukaryota; kingdom Metazoa; phylum Chordata; class Actinopteri; order Salmoniformes; family Salmonidae; genus Thymallus; species Thymallus thymallus. Next base: position 5,096,578 of record CM042402.1, on the reverse strand, counting down.
CGTGCCGTCGGCAACATAGATCTGGAACTGTTGGGGTGCTAGGCCCTAGTTTAACAATTATGCATCCATCCGTGAGTAACTCTGGTCCGTAATCACTCATTCACTCAGGACCTATTTATTCATGCAGGTCTGTATATACATACTCATGTACAGTTGTTATATCATATCACGTGCAATATTGCAAGTAATTCTTGGACCTAACTTACGTAGTCATTCACTCAGGAATGCATATTAGTATCCTGTCAGTTGCACCTTTTCTCATTGCTTTTAGTATATCGAATGTGCAATACGTGCAGTTATCTGTAATTCAACCCTGCGCACTAAAGACTGTTTTTTAAGGGAATTACTATTATTACCCCAAATGATATCATACACACATTTAGCTATTAAAGTATCTCTTCCTGTCATTTACCTGTACAGTTAATGTAACCATGCAAAATATTCACTTACTTGTTCATTTACCCAGTCTGTCTATTAAGTAAACTCTTATTACCCTTGTTCATATCATATGCATTTTTAGCTATTGAAGTATTTCTCTGCCATCGACCTGTATAGTATAGTTAACCATCCAACATCCACCAATGTATAGTGTACATATTCAGCCAACCACCCATACTATGCAATGTCTTTTTATAGCTTTTTTTTGCACTCCAGATATCGCTATTTCCACCACACCCGTTGATGACAGGTGTATAAAATCGAGCACACAGCCATGCACTTTCCATAGAAAAACATTGGCAGAATGGCCTTACTAAAGAGCTCAGTGACTTTAAACGTGGCACCGTCATAGGATGTCACCTTTCCAACAAGTCAGTTCGTAAAATGTCTGCCCTGCTAGAGCTGCACAGGTCAACTGTACGTGCTGTTGTGAAGTGGAAACTTCTATGTGCAACAACGGCTCAGCCACAAAGTGGTAGACCACACAAGCTAACAGAACGGAACCGCAGAGTGCTGAAGCACGTAGCGCGTAGAAATAGCCTGTCCTCGTTTGCAACACTCACTAAAAGTTCCAAACTGCCTCTGGAAGCAATGTCAGCACAAGAACTGTTAGTCGGGAGCTTCATGAAATGGGTTTCCGTGGCCGAGTAGAAGCACAGAAGCCTAAGATCACCTAAAATTCCAAGCGTCAGCTGGAATTGTGTAAAGCTCACCACCATTGGACTCTGGAGCAGTGGAAACGCGTTCTCTGGAGTGACTAGCTGCCCCAATGCATGCAAGTTTGGTAGAGGAATAATGGTCTGGGGCTGTTTTTCATGGTTCGGGCTCCTTAGTTCCAGTGAAGGGAAATCCTAACATTACAGCATACAATGACATTCTAGACTTTTCTGTTTCAGCATGACAATGCCCCCTATGTACAAAGCGAGGTCCATACAGAAATGGTTTGTCGAGATCGATGTGGAAGAACTTGACTGGCCTGCACAGAGCCTTGACCTCAACCCCATCGAACATCTTTGGGATGAATTGGAACACGACTGCGAGCCAGACCTAATCACCCAACATCACTGCCGACCTCACTAATGTTCTTGTGGCTGAATGGAATCATGTCCCTGCAGCAATGTTCCAACATCTAGAGGAAAGTCTTCCCAGAAGAGTGGAGGCTGCTATAGCAGCAGAAGGGGGACCAACTCCATATTAATGCCCATGATTTTGGAATGAGATGTTAGACGAGCTGGTGTCCACATACTTTTGGTCATGTAGTGTATCTTATACTGTATTGACTTTGCTTTTAGACACTTATTTACGCTATTCAATCTCTCAATTGGCTGACAGAGGCATGGAAACCCCTGTATGGTTTGCACAGGACTGTGGGACTCTCATGTTGCTACACTTTCTTTAGTGACAGAAATATTGAAATATTCTTAAACAGAGAATGCGACGTTTGTGTCATTGACCCTTGATCAATCTCATTTGAATAGAATAAACGTGTGTTGAGAGGAAGTTGTAGTTCTTCATATAGGCGATGCTGATTGGCCAGAGAGGTCGGTTAAGAACAAATTCTTATTTACAATGACGACCTACCTACAGGGTCTGCTCCTGGAACAGATTAGGGTCAGGATTCGAACCAGCGACCTTTCGGTTAGTGGCCCAACGCTCTAACCGCTAGACTACCTGCCGCAAAATATTTCGCCGAATATCCTATATGATATTCATCAAACACAGAAGATACAGTCTTGTCTTTTGGGGTCCTTTAAATGTTGTCTGCAGGCAAAGCCGATTATGTAACGAGATTGTGCGTGCGCACTCATCTCCAGTTGTCACTCAATTATGTGTAACTGCACCGGGCAATGTGAGGCGAGCATGCGCTAAAGCAAGCACAGACCTACGTAGGCCCAACACAATAATACCATCACTGATGTTTACGTACGGAATTTAAATACATAAAATACTTCTTCGCGGAGAAAAGATTCTTCAACAGAACGAACGTGAGTTCTATTGTTATTTTACGGCTCTTTTACGCGCCACCCTCGTTTTGTGTGGGTGAACAATTCTGTATTTGTATTGTGCGTTTATTGAGCAAATTAGATCAGCATCTCGGACGCACTGGTTGGATCAGGGATTGTTTGAACCCAGTGACTCCAGAAAGCTTTTTCAAAACAAACAGAGAGCCCTTTCGTTGTATAAACAGCTGCATTTATCTTAGATCAAAGCGTTGTACTCAACTTGCAGAGAGAGTATATAACCACAATAGGTCGAGAACAAAATGTTCAATAACAATACATAGACTTTGTTACATGTCCATCAGACCGTGATTGCGTCCCCAAATCCATGGGAAGTATGTTGCAGAATACGTTATGTAATGGGTGCTGAACGGAGTGTATTTAGGTAATAGTTTAGTTGTTAATGCTATAGAAAACGACGGAAATTTCGCAACCCAGGTCTTGCAAAGGTAAAGTACATGTCGCTCTCCCGCCAAGTCGGTTCCATAGGCTAAATGCACATTGGTAGATTGTTATGTTTAGATAATGCCTATATTCTGCCAATTTATTGGTTTACTAATGGGGCAGTAGGCCTATGTTTTACGTATTATTTATTTTAAATATAGAATGGATTGTCGAAATATATTAAATACAACAAGCCTTTCAACTTGCACTACTTGATGTCTGTGTTGCGCTGATCACCTGGTTGACAGGTTCGAATGAACTAGTTCGCTTGCTACACGAAATGGTCTTTACTTGGCTTTATTTTGAGCATTCTTTCATAACTTATTTTCGAGTGGTGTGTGTGTGTGTTTTGGTGGCTCGTGGTTGCAATCCTTGGATTCCAGTCTTGCAGCATGGCTACGAGGCAGAGTAGAGCACACACCCACTCTTTGTGTTGGCGCCCCCCCTCCGCTTTCTTCTCACTCTCGCTTTCTCGGTTGCCCGATTCTGTGTTGTTGAACTCTTTGTTCCAAACGTTGAGGGATAGCCTAGTAATGCTGGTATTTGGAGAACCTTGTCAATAATCACTGCAAATGTTATGCCTTCATATCGTGAAAGAACAGGATTTCAACATTTCTGCGCGCCACTTATGAAAACGCGTGCCCGATAACTGCTCAGTCAGCATTTTATGCAGTTCTGGGTTTTTGCGTTGGAAACATTTTGTTACATTCAAGCCCTACACTTCTGTTTGATTTTCATGTTGTCTTGGTTACTTTTGGATTTAGCTCGACTGCAGTTCAAATGTGTAGCCTAGTTCGAAGAAGCATTTAATTTATATTGTGATTATAGCGGTTTATGTCCCAACGTGCACAATACATGTGAAATGTTCTGTAAAGTCCGGAAAAATAGGGACAAAGAGGGTATTTAAATGTTATTTGCATGTCACTGTACATTGTCCCTGTACATATTACATTGAACTTGCATGTGCAATGCCCCCCCCCCCATACTGGAGTTGATTTCAAGTGATTTTGCCATAAACAAAAACAATGTCACATGCCCCTATCGCTATCATTGATTTTTAGCTAGCGGTGGCTATAGTTAGCTGAAGTTTGTAGTGACTGTTTATAGAAAACCGAACCATGGATTACAATTTCTCCTGGCACATAGACTATGTTCAGGGTGAGGAATCATCCAACATAATCTGAACTAGTGAACTACTCCTTTGACTACATCCTGCACATTGCTGTCAATCAGTACATACATATAGAGCCTGTTGCCCAACTATGATGTCTTCAAGATATCACTTTCTCTCCTAAATGCACTTAATATTTTATATGGGTATTAGTGTTCACCTCTTTTTACTGACTCTGATCCTTTAGACTTGTTCAGTCAAAAGAACAAATCTTTCGACTCATTTCGTTAATTTGAGTTAGTAATGCCCAGAGCATTGGCGAATGATGAACTGACAACTCAAGAGTCATGATTCTGAGAGAGAGAAATATAAAAATATAAATATTCACTACTAACACCCTGGATTTCAATGGAATTAAACACATAGTGCCTGATTCCGACCTGAGTTAAACTTGCTTAAATGGAATGAAATTCTTAACTTTTCTCTCTATGCATATACTGACCTCGAGGTTAAGCATGAGAGTATGAGAACATGTGGCTGTTGGTGAGGATCATCAGTCACAGTTGATAATATACAAAAAAAAATACCTGTAGGCTAATTAAATGGTTATGGAGCAGAGCACAGCCCAAGACAACAGTTTGAACCCAACGCATGGCGCAATACTTGGCCGTGTCATCACACAGTTCCATGGTTAGTGCAGGCAATAGACGAGGGTATAGCCTATTATTGTACACTATTCTCCCTGTTATTTTTTATTTATTTATTTTTATTTCACCTTTATTTAACCAGGTAGGTCAGTTGAGAACAAGTTCTCATTTGCAACTGCGACCTGGCCAAGACAAAGCAAGGCAGTGTGACAAAAAACAACACAGAGTTACACATGGGAAATAAACAAACGTACAGTCAATAACACAATAGAAAAATCTATATACAGAGTGCAAATGTAGTGCAAAATGCAGTAAGGTTAGGAAGACAATAAATAGGCCATAGTGGTGAAATAAATGACAGATGAGCATTATCACTGGAATGATGGAATGTGCAAATGATGATGTGCAAATAGAGATACTGGAGTGCAAAATGAGCGAAAGTTAAAAAAAAAAAATATGGGGATGAGGTAGTAGGATGGGCTATTTACAGAAGGGCTATATACAGGTGCAGTGATCGATAAGCAGCTTTGACAGCTGATGCTTAAAGTTAGTGAGGGAGATAGGAACCTCTAGCTTCATTATAATCATATGTAGATTAATCTTCCAACATTACCATGGATTAAGGCATTGAGTGTGGACATTTTCAGGATAAATCAAACCACCGTTTTTCTTTTTTGGTGTGTCAAGGCTCTCCAAACCAGTTTATTATGATTCATAAATTCTTTCATGACCCTAAATAATCTACAAGATCAGAGTATTTTTAAATGCTGAAACAGAGACGAATATGCATAATATTAAGACAGCTTTCTTTAATGTATCCCTAATATTCTCAACCTGTTCTCTCGATGTTATATATTCCAGCAATTCTAACTAAAAAAAATTTAAAAGAATGGCTTCAGATAAATGTACTGAAAACCCCTATTGAATGAAAACTCCACACAAAAAAAATCTGTTGGCCAGAAAGTGTGAAGGTTTTTCAGCGGTCGAATTACATTTATTCAGCGTGCGCAAGGGAACCATGACTGCAAAGCCCATTACGCACCTTCGTAAGGTAAGTCTGAATACTACTGAGAAGTGCGTAAGAAAGGCGTAAAGTCTGAATCGGGCCCACACTTACTGACTCCAGCTTTCACACAATTTGAGATTCACAGACATGTCTTACTTTCTCTCTCTCTCTCACGCACACACAACACATACTTTATGCTTGGCTGTTAATGGCCTCTGACATTACAGGGTGTGCCAGTACCAGAAACAGTGATGGCAGTGGATGAGACAGACTGTCAGACAGTATTAAGGGATTAGAGCCTATCACCATTCAGTTCAAATTAAAACGCACACAGCTGGAGCTCTATACACTCGGCTCTATATAACGGCCTGTTACAGCCCTGTTCTCTGTTCATATGTGATGTGACACTGATGTTTGTGAGGCAGTGACACGGACATAGATACGTACACACTGCATTCTGAGTCTGTTCTCTGTTGATTGTGAAGGAAGTGGCACAAACAAATAGCTTCAACTTGTTGTTGATAACCCAGACACAAGGAGCATTGTGGGTGCTGCACATTGGTGGTGAATGAGGTGAGTTTCCTCCTTACCAAAGCAGTATTATTATTATTATTATTATTATTACAACCTTCTGATGATATCGCTAGCTAGATCTATTCAGGGTTTTCTAAAGCTAACCAGCTTTAGTTAGATCCACATTCCAGCTCTAATGTTGTCTGGTCAAAAAGAGTATGACATTTTTGCTGCCCGTAGAATTGAATGTAAATAATAGCCAATCAGTGTTGAACTAAACTGAGTGAGCTCAGCTGTGAATGGTCCTGGCGCACCAAAAAAAGTGTTAAGGGAAGCCAGCTTGGATTTGGCTTCACGCCAATCCCATCGCATCAGAAGCCAAACAGAACTTGAATTATTGCATCTCGTTGTGGCTAGCTAGCTAGGTAAAATTGACCCTTTTCTAAATTAGCCATGGATGGAGATGGGGATTTGGACTTGGGGTTTTACTTAATTCTCCATACTAGCCAATGATTATAACAGCAATTCTGATCCAACCATACATTCATAAATTGTGACCCTGGCCTGAAAGGATGGAAGTTCAACATGTAGCTAATGGTAGAAGGCTAATGTTAACTAGCTGGCTTGGCCCATCGTAGCCCATGATAGGAAGTTAGGATAGCGAGCAAGCATTTTAGCCAGGTAGCCAAGGACAACAAAAACTAAAAGCATGCAGTGTATGATAGACAGGGGCGCCGCCAGGGATTTTGGGCCCCATGAAAAGATATCACATTAGGCCCCACCACCACAGGCCACACCAACCCTGCACATTTGCTGTAACCACACACCTACAGAACCCAAATAACTCTACCTTTTGCAGGCTTGCAACTCTCTTGTAGTCCAATATTTACTGTACGATATTTACTGACAGTGAGCTGTGAAAATATAACACTGTGCAGACATGCATACAACATTCTTCATACAGTGGAATTCACTATTTGATGCAAGACTGATACCTTCTATAAGAAATGTGCAAAAGGCCATCATTTACAGTCTAATTGAATTGTAAAATTCTTGAATGGAAAATTCTCTTAACATTAATGAATAACTTAAAATAAATAACTTAAATATACATTAACCTCTTCTATTAAAATACATTATTATCATCTATATAATGATATAACAAACAAAATAATAAAATCAGCAGCAGATTTTTGAACTAAGTATACATACAAACTAGAAAATAAGCAGCTGTAAAAGTGGAAATGGAAAATGGAAATGAAAAGGCCTGACGGTGGCGCTAGAGGAAGGATCAAGTCACCAAATCAATAGGTTTCTTCCACTTGTTGGCTAAAAGAGGAGCGAAATGTAAACACTCAGAATGTTCTGTGAATATATTAAGTAACTAATGTTAGGGGAGCAAAAGTAGCCTATTTCACTATGGACTAAGTTAACAGGTTAATTTCCACCAGTCACGGACCACACCCACCTTCCTTTGTGATAAATGGTGTGACATAATGTCACCCTTTCTTTTCTCTCTCCTGTCTTTCTTTTCTTTCTTTTCGTTTTTGGAAGCCAGATTTTTCTTTAGGAACCTGAGACATGATACTCCTCACTCGCAATTCACTGCTAGCAAGTAGTGCTTGTGCAAGTAGCGTTCTTGCTTGGTTTTTTAGGGGCAGGACCGAACCATTAAAAAAAAAAAAAAAAGAAACTGTTAGTTTCTCTACAAGCACGGTGAGTCAACAAGTTTTTTTTAAAATTTCCAAACACACACACACACAGAAATCAGAACCATGGACAGCCACATCATATTTAGCTTACGTTGATTGGACTAAATCATTTTTGGTATCTTTTAGTTGTCACTGTATTTGACTAAGCATACCGTAGGTGATTTGATGATGTTGAAATGGTGCTGGAATAGTGGAGGCAGCTCCTGTTTTCTTTGCGACTTGCGGTAACTCTGTGGTTCTAAATCAATAGTTGTTTAGTAGTCCGGAAACATTAATTTGCTTGACCATGCTGTATGTCATGGAGCTGTTTGTTACATGCAATATGTTTTGTGGACTCCACCAGACAGATGTTGCTCTCCAATTTTATGATCAAACGAAAGTTGAAAGTTTTTTATTCTTATATACTGTATATATATCATGGTGGCAAGGCATATGAACTAACAGGTTATATATATATCATGGTGGCAAGGCATATGAACTAACAGGTTATATATATATCATGGTGGCAAGGCATATGAACTAACAGGTTATATATATATATATATCATGGTGGCAAGGCATATGAACTAACAGGTTATATATATATCATGGTGACAAGGCATATGAACTAACAGGTTATATATATATCATGGTGGCAAGGCATATGAACTAACAGGTTGTATATATATCATGGTGGCAAGGCATATGAACTAACAGGTTATATATACAGTGGGGAGAACAAGTATTTGATACTGCCGATTTTGCAGGTTTTCCCACTTACAAAGCATTATCATAGGTACTCTTCAACTGTGAGTGACAGAATCTAAAAAAAAAAAAAATCCAGAAAATCACATTGTATGATTTTTAAGTAATTAATTTGCATTTTATTGCATGACATAAGTATTTGATACATCAGAAAAGAAGAACTTAATATTTGGTACAGAAACCTTTGTTTGCAATTACAGAGATCATACGTTTCCTGTAGTTCATGACCAGGTTTGCACACACTGCAGCCGGGATTTTGGCCGACTCCTCCATACAGACCTTCTCCAGATCCTTCAGGTTTCGGGGCTGTCGCTGGGCAATACAGACTTTCAGCTCCCTCCAAAGATTTTCTATTGGGTTCAGGTCTGGAGACTGGCTAGGCCACTCCAGGACCTTGAGATGCTTCTTACGGAGCCACTCCTTAGTTGCCCTGGCTGTGTGTTTCGGGTCGTTGTCATGCTGGAAGACCCAGCCACGACCCATCTTCAATGCTCTTACTGAGGGAAGGAGGTTGTTGGCCAAGATCTCGCGATACATGGCCCCATCCATCCTCCCCTCAATACGGTGCAGTCGTCCTGTCCCCTTTGCAGAAAAGCATCCCCAAAGAATGATGTTTCCACCTCCATGCTTCATGGTTGGGATGGTGTTCTTGGGGTTGTACTCATCCTCCTTCCTCCAATCACGGCGAGTGGAGTTTAGACCAAAAAGCTCTATTTTTGTCTCATCAGACCACATGACCTTCTCCCATTCCTCCTCTGGATCATCCAGATGGTCATTGGCAAACTTCAGACGGGCCTGGACATGCGCTGGCTTGAGCAGGGGGACCTTGCGTGCGCTGCAGGATTTTAATCCATGGCGGCGTAGTGTGTTACTAATGGTTTTCTTTGAGACTGTGGTCCCAGCTCTCTTCAGGTCATTGACCAGGTCCTGCCGTGTAGTTCTGGGCTGATCCCTCACCTTCCTCATGATCATTGATGCCCCACGAGGTGAGATCTTGCATGGTGCCCCAGACCGAGGGAGATTGACCGTCATCTTGAACTTCTTCCATTTTCTAATAATTGCGCCAACAGTTGTTGCCTTCTCACCAAGCTGCTTGCCTATTGTCCTGTAGCCCATCCCAGCCTTGTGCAGGTCTACAATTTTATCCCGGATGTCCTTACACAGCTCTCTGGTCTTGGCCATTGTGGAGAGGTTGGAGTCTGTTTGATTGAGTGTGTGGACAAGTGTCTTTTATACAGGTAACGAGTTCAAACAGGTGCAGTTAATACATGTAATGAGTGGAGAACAGGAGGGCTTCTTAAAGAAAAACTAACAGGTCTGTGAGAGCCGGAATTCTTACTGGTTGGTAGGTGATCAAATACTTATGTCATGCAATAAAATGCAAATTAATTACTTAAAAATCATACAATGTGATTTTCTGGATTTTTGTTTTAGATTCCGTCACTCACAGTTGAAGAGTACCTATGATAAAAATGACAGACTTCTACATGCTTTGTAAGAAGGAAAACCTGCAAAATCGGTCAGTGTATCAAATACTTGTTCTCCCCACTCTACATGCTTTGTAAGTAGGCATATGAACTAACTGGTTATATTGCAAACGATGCAATTATCACAACACATACAGTTGAAGTCGGAGGTTTACATCCACCTGGAGCCAAATACATTTAAACTCAGTTTTCACAATTCCTGACATTTAATCCCTGTTTTAGGTCAGTTAGGATCAACACTTTATTTTAAGAATGTGAAATGTCAGAATAATAGTAGAGAGAATTATTTATTTCAGTTTTTATTTCTTTCATCACATTCCCAGTGGGTCAGAAGTTTACATACACTCAATTAGTATTTGGTAGCGTTGCCTTTAAATTGTTTAACTTGGGTCAAACGTTTCGGGTATCCTTCCACAAGCTTCCCACAATAAGTTCCACAATAAATTCTGTCTGTAAACAATTGTTGGAAGAATTACTTGTGTCATGCACAAAGTAGATGTCCTAACCGACTCGCCATTGCGGAAATTATTTTGTGAGTGAACGAATGTGCACGGGTAGCCTAAAGGAGCGCCTTTGTTAAGTGATTGTTTGACAATCAAATTAAAACATCATGACTGGTTGTGTTTATGCCACATTAAAAGGCATAGGCGGCGTGTCCATAAGGCTAGGGGAAGCTAAACTTTCCCTAATGTAAATTTAATTAAATTGGCCAAAGTATATTGGCTTACTCCTGTCCAACTTTGGTTTTAGAAGTGCGGGGGAAATAACTAAAAAAAAATGTATTCAGTCGGATAAGCCCTCCAAATAGCTTTCCCGATCACTTAGAGTTGTACAGTGCTCCCAAAAACAAACTTGTGGTCGCACAGCAAAATATAGTTTGTTGCACTTTAGAGCCCTGCCTCCAGCTGCCTGAGACAGGGGTTAGTGACTGTGGTTGTTCATAGATTGTGGTGATGTTGGCCCAAGTCCAAACCAGAGTACCCACCCTCCGCCAAGCTTAGCCACAAAATGGTTTCCTTTTCTAGGCACTGTGTACTTATCGTTCCACTGTGGAAACACTCCTACTTTAATGATTTTTTTTTCATTGGTAAGATGAGCAAACAAGTATATCTGACGAAATTATGGAATACAAGAATTATATTTTTGAATTCCATAAAGTAAGTGTGTAAGAGGTGGAAAAAGTATTGTTGTCTATCAACAATGACAAGCCACCGGGGTCTGACAACTTGGATGGAAAATTACTGAGGATAATACCGGATATTATTGCCAGTCCTATTTGCCATAAGCCTACTAGAAAGTGTGTTCCTTCAGGCCTGGAGGGAAGCAAAAGTTATTCCCCTGCCTAAGAATAGTAAAGCCCCCTTAACTGGCTCAAATAGCCGACCTGTTGCCGTGCCTTAGTTACCTTTTGGAAAAAAACTGTGTTTGACTAGATACAATGCTATTTCACAGTAAACAAATTGACAACAGATTTTCAGCACACTTATAGGGAAAGACATTCAAGAAGCACAGCTCTTACACAAATTACTGATGATCGGCTGAGAGAAATTGATTATAAAAAAGATTGTGGGGGCTGTTTTGTTAGACTTCAGGGCGGCTTTTGACATTATCGATCATAGTCTGTTGCTGGAAAACGTATGTGTTATGGCTTTAAACCCTGTGCTATATTGTGGATAAAAAGTGACCTCTCTAACAGAACAGGGTGTTCTTTAATGGAAGCCTCTCCAACAAAATCTAGGTATAATCAGGAATTCCCCAAGGCAGCTGTCTAGGCTCCTTACTTTTTTCAATCTTTACTAACGGCATGCCACTGGTTTTGAGTAAAGCCAGTGTGTATGCAGATGACTCAACACTATACACGTCAGCTACTACAGCGACTGAAATGACTGCAACACTTAACAAAGAGCTGCAGTTAGCAGTGCGACAAAAACCCCCCATGGGATAAACAAATGTACGGTCAATAACACAATAGAAGATCTATATACAGTATGTGCAAATGTAGTTAGATTAGGGAGGTAGAATAATAAATAGGCCATAGTGGTGAAATAATTACAATTTAGCATTAACACTGGAGTGATAAATGTGCAGATGATGATGTGCAAATATGCCTTTGGTGCGGGCAGAGATACTGGGGTGCAAATGAGCAAAAATAACAGTATGGGGATGAGGTAGTTGGGGTGGGCTATTTACAGATGGACTGTATACAGGTGCAATCGGTAAGCAGTTCTGACAGCTGATGCTTAAAGTTAATGAGGGAGAAACTAATCTCCAGCTTCAAGGATTTTTGCAATTCGTTCCAGTCATTGGCAGCAGAGAACTGGAAGGAATGGCGGCCAAATGAGGTGTTGGCTTTGGGGGTGACCAGTGAAATGTACCTGCTGGAGCGCATGCCACGGGTGGGTGTTGACCATGGTGACCAGTGAGCTGAGATAAGGCGGGGATTTACCTAGCAAGGACTTATAGATGACCTGGAACCAGTGGGTTTGGCGACAAATATATAGTGAGGTCCAGCCAACAAGAGCATACAGTCGCAGTAGTGGGTAGTATATGGGGCTTTGGTGACAAAACGGAGGGCACTGTGATAGACTACATCCAATTTGCAGAGGAGAGTGTTGGAGGCTATTTTGTAAATGACATCGCCAAGGATCGGTAGGGTAGTCATTTTACGATGGCATGTTTGGCAGCATGAGTGGAGGTTTGTTGTGAAATAGGAAGCCGATTCTAGATTTAATTTTGGATTGGAGATGTTTAATGTGAGTCTGGAAAGAGAGTTTACAATCTAGCCAGACAGGTAGGTGTCCACATATTCTAAGTCAGACCCGTCCAGAGTAGTGATGCTTGTCAGGCAGGCAGGTGCGGGCAGCAATCGTTTGAAGAGCATACATTTAGTTTTACTAGTATTTAAGAGCAGTTGGAGGCCACGGAAGGAGTGTTGTATGGCATTGAAGCACGTTTGAAGGTTTGTTAACACAGTGTCCAATGAAGGGCCAGATGTATACAGAATGGTGTCATCTGCGTAGAGGTGGATCAGAGATCACCAGCATCAAGAGCGACATCATTGATATATACAGAGAATAGAGTCGGCCCGAGAATTGAACCCTGTGGCACCCCCATAGAGACTGCCGGAGGTCCGGACAACAGGCCCTCCGATTTGACACACTGAACTCTATCTGAAAGGTAGTTGGTGAACCAGGCATGGCAGTCATTTGAGAAACCAAGGCTGTTGAGTCTGCCGATAAGAATGCGGTGATTGACAGAGTCGAAAGCCTTGGCCAGGTCGATGAAGACGGCTGCACAGTACTGTCTTTTATCGATGGCGGTTATGATATCGTTTAGGACCTTGAGGTGCACCCATGACCAGATTGCATGACCAGATTGCATAGCGGAGAAGGTACAGTGGGATTAGAATTGGTCGGTGATGGATATAGGTCTGTAACAGTTTGGGTCTAGAGTGTCTCCCCCTCTGAAGAGGGGAATGGGGGTATTAGAACACCTCTTTTAGTTGTTGTGTGATTAGTGTCATTAGTACCATTAAACCTAACCCAATACCATTGCAAAACACTACACAGTATGTGTTTTGGGACTTTTACCATTGATGACCCTTAGAGACCATAACATCGAAACCATTATAAATGCTGTAGCTTTATTGGTTTGCTTGTTCACCAGGAATGGTCTAATTCAGACCTTTTTTTTTTTTAAAGGGAATAAATCACAAACACGGGCCGTTTCCTGGATTTTCGTTACAACTTTGGGTAAAGAAACAATAGCTTTTGCTCATAAAATAATAATAATAATATTCATAATAATGTCATCCTCACAACTCAAGCCAGTCCTCCATGAAAGCAATTTAGTTTATCCTTCTCTTAGGCTTAATCTAGGGCCAGGAAACGGCCCCTGTGTTTGTGATTTATTCCCTTAAAAAAAAAGGTTGTGATCTGTTGAATAAACACGAGAACAGCAAAATCTATTAAAGGGTGTGGCAGCAACAGCGGCATCTAGTGGGGAAAACCTGGTACTTTAAGGCCACACACACAAACCTGGTACTTTAAGGCCAAAGAAGGGCAGCTATTGGTAGATGGACATTGAATATCCCTTTGAACATGGTGAAGGTGTTAATTACACTTTGGATGGTGTATCAATACACCCAGTGCCTACAAAGATGCAGACGTCCTTCCTAATCAGTAGCAGCAGAGGAAGGAAACCGTTCAGGGATTTCACCATGAGGCCAGTGGTGTCTTTAAAACGGTTAGTTTAATGGCAGTGATAGGAGAATACTGAGGATGGATCAACAACATTGTAGTTACTCCACAATACTAACCTAATTGACAGAGTGAAAAGAAGGAACCCTGTACAGAATTAAAAAAGGCATTAAAATAATACAAAAACAAATGGCAAAGCATTTCACTTTTTGTCTTGAATTTACACTGAATGGCACCGGAGGAGATGGCTGTCATTTTACAGGCTCCTAACCAATTGTGCTGTTGTGTGTTTTTTCACGTTATTCGTAACTTCATTTGTACATAATGTTTCTGACACCGTTTCTTATGACTGAAAAGAGCTTCTGGATATCAGGGCAGCGATTACTCACCTCGTACTTGACAAAGATTATTTTGTTAATGAGTCGTAAGTCCCAAAGGATTTACTTCAGACACCTGACAAGGCCCAAATCCCCGTCATTCACATGCTGTCCCAACAGATCCACAGATGATGCAAACTCTGTTGCACTTCACACTGCCTTTTCCCACCTGGATAAAAGGAGCACCTACGTGAGAATGCTTTTCATTGACTACAGCTCAGCGTTCAACACCATAGTGCCCTCAAAGCTCAACACTAAGCTAAGGACCCTAAACAATGATGGGCCGCCCCCATGGTAAGGGTAGGTAACAACACATCTGCCACGCTGATCCTCAACACGGGGTCCCCTCAGGGGTGCAAGCTCAGTCCCCTCCTGTACTCCCTGCTCACCCATGACTTTATGGCCAAGCACGACTCCGACACCATCACTAGGTTTGCAGACGACACAACAGTGGTAGGCCTGATCACCGACAACGATGAGACAGCCTATACGGAGGAGGTCGGAGACCTGGCCGTGTGGTGCCAGGATAACAACCTCTCCCTCAACGTGATCAAGACAAAGGAGATGATTGTGGACGTCAGGAAAAGGAGGACAGAGCACGCCCCCATTGTTTTTAGAATCACTGATCTGTAGTCTGTCAGTGTACACTGAGTGTACAAAACACCAGCAGTGTTGCACCAGCAGTGTCCTTACTCAAGGATTACAAATCCTTCCTTAACCTGTCTCCTCCCCTTTATCTACACTGATTTGAAGTGGATTTAAGAAGTGACATCAATAAGGGATCATAGCTTTCACCTGGATTCATCTGGTCAGTCTATGTCATGGAAAGAGCCTGTTTTGCACACTCAGTCTAGTTTATGCCTGCAGGGATGGAGGCAGGTCACGTCAATGATTCCCTGTACTGCCTGGTACCATTAGAGCCGCATGTCAATCTGAAACTTGCATATATGAAAAGGGCTTTAGTGCTCACAGAACTAGTGTACTCCCAAGATAAGCATCATGTATGTGTTACTGCCTTTTTCAAAGTCCCTCAGTCCAATGTGAAATGTAGGATTATTTAAAGGAAAAAATATGATGTGTGTGTCTATACACTGCTTTTCTGTGAACTGTGGTGACTGAGTGCTCTGTGTTCCTGTAGGGATGGAGTTCCCTGTGGATGGCCTGGTCAGCGTGAGCCAAGAGATCCTGGAGAGATCAGCGCAAGACTACATGAACAGCCTCCTCCACAGCACCTCTGACTCACCCCAACACCTCTCCCTCGCAAACAACACACAGGTAAATAAGCCCTCATGCCGCCACACTCTACACAGGTAAATAAACCCTTACTCTGCCATACTCTACACAGGTAAATAAACCCTCACTCTGCCATACTCTACACAGGTAAATAAACCCTCACTCTGCCATACTCTACACAGGTAAATAAGCCCTCACTCTGGCACATTCTACACAGGTAAATAAACCATCGCTCTTCCATACTATACAAGGGGAAAATAACTGTGAAGAGTTTGACGTGTTAAAGTTAATGCTAGCTAGCTAAAAGTTCCACAGCCACAACAAAGTGATGTACTGTAGGTGAAAAGCTTGGATCCAGTGCTGCACAACATGTCCTCGGGGCTTTGTTGTCTTGACACCAGGGGAATCCAGCTGCAGACAGTCAGGGACAGGAGTTGCTCTTTAGGTCTGGCAAAAATAATATAATATAATTCATATAATTTGAAATAATGTGTCACATTGATACTGTAAACTAATGGTTGAACTTTGACCTCCTGTCCTCTCTCAGGTGCCCATTGGACTTTCCAATGTAGGTTTCGTTCCTCTATGTGGTGCCAACATGAGACCGAAAGTCCTCGCCCTGTTCTCCCAACAGGACCAGTTTACAGGTGACTGAGTGACTCACACTGTCTTATGAGGACAGTGTTGATGGTGTTGACACAAAATGGAGACGGCTCATGGTTAAACTGGGCTAGTTTAATTTGTTCAAATCCTCCCTCCTACCAAAGAGTTGTGTAATGCCCCAGTCTGTGTTTTGTGCCTTCAGGAACAACATGCCTTTATAAGTCCAAAAATTATTGGCACCCTTGATAAATAAAGAGGAGCAAAAAATACAGAGCAAGAGATCCCCATGACATCAACGATCCACCGCCATATTGTACAGCAGGTGGAGTTATTTTATGTTTGTCACATCCTTCTTTCAACGCCAAACCCACCACTGGTGGGCGTGGCCAAAGAGCTCTGTTTTCATGTCATCCGACAAATGTAAAAACGCCTGGAGTTTACTAAACGGCAGTGGGACTTGGATTGGAACCAGTGCTGTGGTCAGATGACATGAAAATAGAGCTCTTTGGCCACGCACACCATTGGTGGGTTTGGCGTTGAAAGAAGGATGCATAGGCAGAAAAGCACCCCATACCTACTGTAAAATATGGTGGTGTATATTTTATGCTATGAGGATCTTTTGCTTCCACTGGTCCTGGGGCTCTTGTTAAGGGGAACGGCAAGATGATCTTTATCCAGTACCAGGACATTCTAGCCAAAGACCTGGTTGCCTTTGCCAGGAGGCTGAAACTTGGCAGGAAGTGGATCTTCCAGCAAGACAATAACCCCAAGCACACATAAAAATCCACAAATAAATGGTTAATTGACCACAAAATCTACATTTGGCCATCTCAGTCTCCGGACTTGAACCCCATTGAAAACCTGTGGTTTGAATTGAAGAGGGAACGTCCATAAGCGCAGACGAAAGATATCAATGATCTGGAAAGATTCTGTATGCTAAGATCCCTCCCAATGTGTTCTCCAATCTCATAAAACATTTTTAAAAGGCTCCTTGCAAGGTGAGGTATTGAAAGGATTTGAAAACAGTGACCCCTGAATTTGACCCCTATCTTTTTAAGAGAAAAACTGAATAATAATAATAAAATGTTATACATATACATTAGTTTTTTTTGCATATAATATGGCTCAGTATTTGTATAATTTATTTAAAAGGAGTTTATATATATATATAGTTGATATGTTGTATTTATCTACTATGTTTGTGTGTTTTCTCTTAGCGGTAGGGCTGTACCTGTTGGATCGATGGTGGTCACTGGAGAACATCTTAAAAACAGCCGACTCTGCCAGAGATGGAGCTGTGGCGGTATGATCAGTTGTCTCTACTTTGAAAACAAAATTGTTGGAATTAGACCACCTGGTTGTAGAGATATACAAAATAGCACGTGCATCAGTTCTCACTATTGTTGTAAAAGTTATTTTACCCTTGATAACAAAGTTAAATAGTTTGAAATCTTATTGGAGAATGTGACAGTATGGGTCAGTGAATTAAATGAGACACTTAGTGGTGTTGACATGGTTGTGTGTTTGTCTTCAGGTGGAGACCATAGGGGAGCGGATAGTTCTGTACGTTTTGAACCGTGTGGTGTACAGAGCCAAGGAGATTAGTTCAGGCGAACTACCTTTCCTCTGCCACGGAGAGAACGACTACGCCAAGATCCTTTGGAAAGATGGACAGGCAGTCGGATTCTACTCAGTCAAACCTTCAGGTACGAAACAGCTTTTATTGTTGTGAGTAACTAACCATTATCCACCTCCACTAAGTAGCATCTTTTTTGGGTGATGCAAGGCGGCCATCTTGGGCTAGAATCCTCATCACATATGAGTTATTGCGTGGTAGAGCTGAGGTTATGTGCTTTAAGTGTTAGTTATGGTGCTGTTAAATAAACTATTGGTGACCATTAATAATGAATTATTTAGATACTGAAGACCACATGTGTGCATTGTATAACACAGATATTGCTTAACTCACAAAGACATTTTTCACTTCTCATACACTACCATTCAATAGTTTGGGGTCACTTAGAAATGTCCTTGTTTTCCATGAAAACATACATGAAATGAGTTGCAAACTTAATAGGAAATATAGTCAAGACGTTGACAAGGTTATAAATAATTATTTTTAATTGAAATAATAATTGTGTCCTTCAAACTTTGCTTTCGTCAAAGAATCCTCCATTTGCAGCAATTACAGCCTAGCAGAACTCTGGCATTCTAGTTGTCAATTTGTTGAGGTAATCTGAAGAGATTTCACCCCATGCTTCCTGAAGCACCTCCCACAAGTTGGATTGGCTTGATGGGCACTTCTTACGTATCTTACGGTCAAGCTGCTCCCACAACAGCTCAATAGGGTTGAGATCTGGTGACTGCTGGCCACTCCATTATAGACAGAATACCAGCTGACTGCTTCTTCCCTAAATAGTTCTTGCATAGTTTGGAGCTGTGCTTTGGGTCATTGTCCTGTTGTAGGAGGAAATTGGCTCCAATTAAGAGCTGTCCACAGGGTATGGCATGGCATTGCAAAATGAAGTGATAGCCTTCCTTCTTCAAGATCCCTTTTACCCTGTACAAATCTCCCACTTTACCACCACCAAAGCACCCCCAGACCATCACATTGCCTCCTCCAGCATCTTTTCATTTGGTCTGCGTCTCACGAATGTTCTTCTTTGTGATCCGAACACCTCAAACTTGTCAGTCTGTTCTTTTGCCCATCTTAATCTTTTATTTTTATTGGCCAGTCTGAGATATTACTTTTTCTTTGCAACTCTGCCTAGAAGGCCAGCATCCTGGAGTCGCCTCTTCACTGTTGACGTTGAGACTGGTGTTTTGCGGGTACTATTTAATGAAGCTGCCAGTTGAGGACTTGTGAGGCGTCTGTTTCTCAAACTAGACACTCTAATGTACTTGTCCTCTTGCTCAGTTGTGCACCGGGGCCTCCCACTCCTCTTTCTATTCTGGTTAGAGACAGTTTGCGCTGTTCTGTGAAGGGAGTAGGACACAGCGTTGTACGAGATCTTCAGTTTCTTGGCAATTTCTCGCATGGAATAGCCTTCATTTCTCAGGACAAGAATAGACTGATGAGTTTCAGAAGAAAGTTATTTGTTTCTGGCCATTTTGAGCCTGTAATCGAACCCACAAATGCTGATGCACCAGATACTCAACTAGTCTAAAGAAGGCCAGTTTTATTGCTTCTTTAATCAGCACAACAGTTTTCAGCTGTGCTAACATCATTGCAAAATGGTTTTCTAATGATCAATTAGCCTTTTAAAATTATAAACTTGTATTAGCTAACACAACGTGCCATTGGAACACAGGAGTGATGGTTGCAGATAATGGGCCTCTGTATGCTAGATATTCCATTTAAAAAATCAGCCGTTTCCAGCTACAATAGTCATTTACAACATTAACAATGTCTACACTGTATTTCTGAACAATTTTGATGTTATTTTAATGTACAAAAATACATTTCTATGTAACCCCAAACTTTTGAACGGTAGTGTAGATGTTTCTATGTACATGTATGAACTGTATGCAGGGATATAGTGCTGCCGTAGCCCGCGGGACGGGTGCTACCTCATTTATTTCATTTTGAGAATAGACAGAGCTGGTAAAAAATATTTCTGGAAAATTTATTGAGAAGTGACACCGACCCCCCCCCCCCCAAAAAATAAATAAAAATAAAAAGGCTCCCTCACCAAAAACAAAAATGGCACTATGTATGCTGTCTATACATACTGTATGTCTGGCTATCTTGACATCTCATCTCCATTTGTTTTCCTTATAGGCAGCTTGTGCAGTTCCTTCTTAACCCAATGCTATCACATTCCTGTCATGGATTCCATATTCGTCAGGAAGTGTCACCGTGGCAACGGTCTGGGTCTTCTGATGCTGGAGAACTTTGTTGATAGTTTCAAAGAGGAATGCCTTGGGTTGAGATACCCCATTTCAAAAGCTATGTACAAAGGTAACCATCAACCTTTTTTACGAGTTGTTCATACAGAGCAATACAAGGGTGGTTGAAAGATCTCAAAACATCCCCGACTTCCCTAACTTGCGGCCATCAGCCTACCAGTCCACTTTCCTAACAACTGCTCTGTATTGTTCTCCAGTGTGTGGGAAGTATCTGAGCCTGTACCCAGCCCACAGAGACTTACTGTGGGAGGTGGAGAGTGTTGGAGGACCCAGCCAGAGGACCAACATAGCCAACAAGATCCATGCCATGGCCATGAGTAGTATGTTTATCACAGATTTAAAATGGAAGAGGTGCACGTCCCCTAAGTGTCTTGATTGCTGTATTTAGGTGGCTAGAATAACTCGTCACTGTATGCCTTAAACATTGACAATTCTCACTAAAACAATGGAATTTCTTCCCTCAGCCTTATCCAAGAACCTGTCTTTTACGGAGCACTCTATAGTGAACCGTGACGTGGCTGAAAACGAGCTGGTCATGGAGGAAAGTACTTCACACATACAGGCACCGGAAGCCATGGAGTACACCGTTGAAATTGTGGTATGTTTTATACATTTAACAATATAGTTCATGTATATAAGTAGGGTTGGGCGGTATACCGTATTTTACTTAATACCGGTATTGATGCACGGACCGGTTTGGGTTTTCACTTTACCTTCTATAATGGTATTTCAATGTTTGGTTTGTTAAATGTGATACGCAACTCCAGCATGTGTAATATCAGTTTTTATAGTTTACTCTGTTTGCTGCTTGAGTCATCTTTCCCTCTCCTACTGCTGCATGCCGCTTCCCACACCAAGCCCCCGTCACTCAAGGAGAGAACAGTTGCTCGACCATGGAGTCACAAGGGGATGCAAAAGGCTGTTTTGATTCCCAGTTACATTGTTTTTCAATTTTGCGCCAAATAAAAATTGTATGAGCAATAATACGACCAAAGCGTAGTTTATATTGTTTAAGGGATATAACAGTGAAGACCACTTCTTCCAGGGCAATAGGGGACGCCATATTTCTGTCATATTTCTAAACCAAATTAGGATGGGGCAAAATGCTAGTGACTGGAAATACAATTAATAGTTTGGTGGACTATAGTCCTCCTACATCTTTCCTTCTGTATCCGGGATTTTTTACCTTGCCAAATACTGTAAATTTTTAAACCGCGTAATGAATATTATTCCAATAGCCAGAAGGATGCATTGAACTACAGAAATTCACGCGTGACAATAACATTAATTTAGACAATAGATAATCTGCCGGTTAAGGCAACTGGGATATTATTATTATTATTATTATTATTATTATTATTATTATCTACTGAGGTCGGATTGAATTTATTTGAACATCGGGGTAAACAAAGAGATTAGGGCTGGGCTATATGGACAAAATATCATATCACGATATTTTTCAAATGTTTGACATCATGACGGTATTTTACTGTTGGAATCATGGAAATATAAATATTATTCAATATAGTGGTAGCATCTATAATACATTGTTGTTTGACATGACAACGAAAAGAAAGAAAATACAAACAGTCGTTTGCAGATACACTACACAAACGGAAAGCAGCGCGTCACCAGCAAAGTGGTGGAATAACTTCTCTCCCCTTGAGTGACAAAGGGCGGGGCTTGGTGTGGTTTGTATCGGCAGAAGAGGGAGAGAGATGACCCAAGTAGCAAATTAATGTATCTATGATCTTCAAATGCGTTTGGGAGCGATTTGAGATACATTGTCTAGATGTAGTAAAATATCGTCTGCGTATAACGAGATGAAGTAATCGGTACATTGGCGTTATTTCCTTCGATTGAGGAATTGCCAGTGGATAATAAGAATAGAAATGGTGAAATTAGTGCTGTATTTACATCTCTCCCAGATGAACCTTTGTGAACGGCTGTTTTAATAATTTTGAGCTTTAAAAATACCTTAGGAGGAATACCGTCCCATCCAGGTGATTTGCCTTTATTCATGCTATCAAATATCCTTTAGAGTTCATTGAGAGAGATGTGGGCTCCCAGTGAGGTGGCTTCTTCTGAGAGAAAAGGAGTTCATAATTGTTTTAGAAAGGACTTAGTCTGGCTTGGTGTGGCTTTACAAATCAGAGGTGTACAGTTCTTTATAGAAGCGGGAGACTCTTTGATTGATTAATTTGGGTTCTGATAGTTATTCCCCTGTTTCAGATTCAAAAGTTCACTCAATTATATCAGCTAATTGATCATTACAGTGTAGCTTGTTGGCCAGTAAACGACTGGGAAGATTACCATGGAAACAATGGTTGAGTTTAATTCTGCTCTCTGTCTTATCAATAAATGAAGTTCTGTCTTGACTTTGGAAAGCGTAATGGCTACCTAGTCTGGAAATAGTGTTTGTTGAGAAGCTCTAACATAGTTAACAACATTTCCAAATCTGATATCTTCTTTAATAGTGATTTTATTCAACCCAGATGCAAATGCATACCTAGAACTTTTATTATTCAAATACTGTCAAAATGTGAAAATATTGTGACATTCCTATAAATAAGTATGGTATGGGACATGAATAATCTGTATATTGTTCAATATGAATAATCTGTATATTGTTGAATATGAATAATCTATTGTATTATTTACCTATGTACAATAAATTGGTGTAGTGGAGGTTAAACACCTTTTACACGAGTTTACCCACCAATTCTTTTTACCACTACATCAATGTGTACAATGGAATTATGTTTTTCTTTCATAAAATGATACCTTATTCACTCTTAATAACACATAGTCAACAATCACATTTTTTTGTTCATAGGAGGAAGTTAAACTGGTCAAAGTGACGAAAGGCAAGTATTGGTTGTTTCATGTAACGGATCTTCGCGATAACATACAATATCTAACAATAGACTTTCTCTTCCTAATGCCGATTGTGGTGAATGTTTTCAGAGAATGAAGAAACGCCGGTTACAACCTGCGACAGGAGCAGTGGCCTCAAACGTAAGATGATCTTAGAGGAAAGCATATCAGAGAAAGTCATCAGGTAACAGAGAATGTAAATATTGCTTTGTTTCAAATGTTCATGGAATACAGTAAAACACATGAACAGTTAAATAGTTATTGTCTAAACTAAGGTCATTCACTTTGGCATCTCTGTGTGGTTTAGGATTGAGGATATTGAAGCAGAGGTGGAGACTCCCAAAGAGAAACCAGTGGCAGAGCATCAGCAAGAGAATCAAGAAGTTGCTGCTGTTGCTGAATCTGACAAAGAGGAGTTACCTGAGGTACGAATACGATTCGTAAACAATTCATCTTTGTTTTTCAAGTGTCCCGGAGTAAGGAGTCTTAAGTGACACACTCTCTTTAAAAAAATATTTGACAGGATGTCGTTGACACAGCCATGGAGGACACGGCAGTAGAGCCTGAGCTTGGAGAGGAGATTGGAGAGACTGTTACAACGCAGACACTTAAGCTTCAGAAGGCCACTGTGGTGCTGGTGGACCTGAAGAAAACCTTGCAACCACAAGTGGAGGTTGAAAATGTGGCCTCAGAGATTGAGGAGGAGGAGGAGGCTCTAAAAGAGGAGGTGGCAGTGACCGATGAAGACGAAGAAGAGAACGAAGAAGAAACAGCTGAAGAACCCTCTAAGGAGGAAAAGAAAAGAAGAGAGAGACCAAGATCCACTTGTCTCACAAAACCTGTTGAGGCTGAGGAGGAGACAGTGAAAGAGGAGCAGCCAGCAGTTGAGAAACCTGCTGAGGAAAAGGAGAAGATCTCACCACCTGAAGATGTAGAAGAGGCTCCAGTGGTAGAAACAAGAGTCCTGAGGAGAGGAAGAAAAAAAAGTGTTCCAGCTACCCTGACTCCTAAACGCAAGACCACAAGAAGAGGCAAACAGCATGAGGAAGAGGAGAATATGGAGGAGCCAGAGGAAAAAGAGGCAGCTGAGGAAGAAGAAGAGGCACCAGTAGTGGAAGCAAGAGTTCTGAGGAGAGTAAGAAACTCTGCTCCTGCCGCTGCCACACCTAGACGCAGATCCACTCCAACTGTTGTTGAAGCGATAGAGACAGAGGAGGAAGTAGACAACAAAGTCCAGGAAAAAGTTGTTGAGGAAGAGAAGGCCACAACAACAACAAGCCAAGAGGAAGTGGAAGCAGAAAACTTTGGAGATGTTGTGGAAGTTCTTCCAGTTGTGGAAACTAGAGCTAAGAGGAGCAGGACAAAAACAGTCGCAGCTGCCACACCCAAACGAAAGTCCATACGAAGCAAGTCCTCTGTGAATTATAAGGAACAGGATGCAGAGGAGGAGGAAACAGGAAATGAACCCACAGTGGAAGAAGGGGAGGATAATGTAGTGGCAGAAGAGGAGAGTGTAGTAGAGGAGGAGGAAAAAGAAAAAGAGGAGGATGCTGTCGTTGAGGAGACAGAGAAGCAGCCTGAGGAACGCAAATCAGAGAAAGTCATCAGGTAACAGAGAATGGGAATATTTGTTTGTTTCATGTGTTCATGGAATACAGTAAAACATATGAACAGTTAAATGCAGTGGTTTCAGAAACTATTCATACCTCCTGACTTCCAGATTTTGTTGTTACAGCCTGAATTCAACATTTATTAAATATATTTTTTTCTCACCCATCTACACATAATACCCCGTAATGACAAAGTGAATACATGTTTTTAGACATTTTAGCAAATTTATTAAAAATGAAATACAGACATTTCTAATTTGCATAAGTATTTACATCCCTGAGTCAATACATATTAGATTCACCTTTAGCAGCGATTACAGCTGTGAGTCTTTCTGGGTAAGTCTCTAAGAGCTTTGCACACCTGGATGTACAATATTTGCTCATTAATCTTTAAAAAATTCTTCAAGCTTTGTCAAGTTGGTTGTTGATCGTTGCTAGACAACCATTTTCAATTCTTGCCATAGATTTTCAAGCAGATTTAAGTCAAAACTGTATCTCGGCCACTCACAAACATTCACTGTCTTCTTTGTAAGCAACTCCAGTGTATATTTGGCCTTGTGTTTTAGGTTATTGTCCTGCTGAAAGGTGAATTAATCTCCCAGTGTCTGGTGGAAAGCAGACTGAACCAGGTTTTCCTCTAGGATTTTGCCTGTGCTTAGCTCCATTCCATTTATTTTTTATCCTGAAAAACTCCCCAGTCCTTAATGATTACAAGTATACCCATAACATGCAGCCACCACTATGCTTGAAAATATGGAGAGTGGTACTCAGAAATGTGTTGTATTGGATTTGCCCCAAACATAACACTTTGTGTTCAGGGCAAAAAGTGAATTGCTTTCACACATTTTTTGCAGTATTCATTTAGTGCCTTGTTTCAAATTCTGTACATGCTTCCTTCTTTTCACTCTGTCGATTTGGTTAGTATTGTGGAGTAACTAAAATGTTGTTGATCCATCCTCAGTTTTCTCCTTTCACAGCTATTAAACTCTGTAACTGTTTTAAAGTCACCATTGGCCTCGTGGTGAAATCACTGATGGGTTTCCTTCCACTCATAAGTTAAGAATGACGCCTGTATCTTTATAGTGACTGGTTGTATTGATACACCATCCAAAGTGTAATTAATAACTCAAACCATGCTCAAAGGGATACTCAAAGGGATATTCACCTTTATTTAACCAGGTAGGTCATGCTAATCACGTTAGCGCACGTTAGCTCAACCGTCCCGAGGGCGGGACACGATCCTGTAGAGGTTTTAAGTTATTTATTTTTTTACTCCTGAACCTATTTAGGCTTGCCATAACAAAGGGGTTGAGTACTTATTGACTCAAGACATTTCAGATTTTCATTTTAAATTAATTAGTAAACATTTTTGAAAAGCATTATCCCACTTTGATATTATGGGGTATTGTGTGTAGTCCAGTGACAAAACAAATCTCTATTTAATCCAATTTAAATTGAGTCTATAACACAACAAAATGTTGAAAAAGTCAAGGGGTGTGAATACTTTCTGAAAGCACTGTAACTATTGCCTAAACTAAGGTCATTCACTTTGGCATCTCTGTGTGGTTTAGGATTGAGGTTATTGAAGCAGAGGTGGAGACTCCCAAAGAGAAACCAGTGGCAGAGCATCAGCAAGAGAATCAAGAAGTTGCTGCTGTTGCTGAATCTGACAAAGAGGAGTTACCTGAGGTACGAATACGATTCGTAAACAATTCATCTTTGTTTTTCAAGTGTCCCGGAGTAAGGAGTCTTAAGTGACACACTCTCTTTAAAAAAATATTTGACAGGATGTCGTTGACACAGCCATGGAGGACACGGCAGTAGAGCCTGAGCTTGGAGAGGAGATTGGAGAGACTGTTACAACGCAGACACTTAAGCTTCAGAAGGCCACTGTGGTGCTGGTGGACCTGAAGAAAACCTTGCAACCACAAGTGGAGGTTGAAAATGTGGCCTCAGAGATCGAGGAGGAGGCTCTAAAAGAGGAGGTGGCAGTGACCGATGAAGACAAAGGAGAGAACAAAGAAGAAACATCTGAAGAACCCTCTAAGGAGGAAAAGAAAAGAAGAGAGAGACCAAGATCCACTTGCCTCACAAAACCTGTTGAGGCTGAGGAGGAGACAGTGAAAGAGGAGCAGTCAGCAGTTGAGAAACCTGCTGAGGAAAAGGAGAAGATCTCACCACCTGAAGATGTAGAAGAGGCTCCAGTGGTAGAAACAAGAGTCTTGAGGAGAGGAAGAAAAAAAAGTGTTCCAGCTACCCTGACTCCTAAACGCAAGTTCACAAGAAGAGGCAAACAGCATGAGGAAGAGGAGGAGGAAGAGGCAGCTGAGGAAGAAGAGGAACCAGTAGTGGAAGCCAAAGTTCTGAGGAGAGAAAGAAAATCTGCCCCTCTTCTTAACCATGCCACAACTAGAAGAAAATCCACTCCAACTGTTGTTGAAGCGGAAGAGGCAGAAAAACCAGATGAAACGACAGAGGAGGAAGTAGACGACAAAGCCCAGGAAAAAGCTCTTGAGGAAGAGAAGACGACAACAACAACAAGCCAAGAGGGAGCGGAAGTGGAAGCAGAAAACTTTGGAGATGTTGTGGAAGTTCTTCCAGTTGTGGAAACTAGAGCTAAGAGGAGCAGGACAAAAACAGTCGCAGCTGCCACACCCAAACGAAAGTCCATACGAAGCAAGTCCTCTGTGAATTATAAGGAACAGGATGCAGAGGAGGAGGAAACAGGAAATGAACCCATAGTGGAAGAAGGGGAGGATAATGTAGTGGCAGAAGAGGAGAGTGTAGTAGAGGAGGAGGAAAAAGAAAAAGAGGAGGATGCTGTCGTTGAGGAGACAGAGAAGCAGCCTGAGGAACGCAAATCAGAGAAAGTCATCAGGTAACAGAGAATGGGAATATTTGTTTGTTTCATGTGTTCATGGAATACAGTAAAACATATGAACAGTTAAATGGTTATTGTCTAAACTAAGGTCATTCACTTTGGCATCTCTGTGTGGTTTAGGATTGAGGAAATTGAAGCAGAGGTGGAGACTCCCAAAGAGAAACCAGTGGCAGAGCATCAGCAAGAGAATCAAGAAGTTGCTGGTGTTGTTGAATCCGACAAAGAGGAGTTACCTGAGGTACGAATACTATGGGTGTTCAAATGAAATTGGGATCCTTAATGTTAAGACAGAATCCCTAACCGATAAACAATGTAATTTTTTTCATCATAGTACAGTTATCACAAAACAACCACTAACAATCGTCATCAGGAAGTGAACATTTAAATGAAACAAATACCTAATGCAACTATGTTGTAACGTTAGTAGGAGAAACATAATTATTTTTTTAGCTACTTTATTAACCAGAGCTGTAATTCACGAGGGAGCGCGAGAGGCGCGAAGCAGAGCATCAGCTTAAAAGTGATGAGGGGAGCAGGTAGGCGAAGAGAGATGGCAACCAAGTTGACTCGCGCTGGTAGACTAACTTATTGCTTATTTTCATCTCATCTGACTACATTATACCTGTCTTGACTGCATCAATTCTAGAGAGGCTAGTTAAACTAGCTATCCAGCTAGCTACATAACATGAACTGTTCGCTTTAGCCCCTTCCGAATCCTACAGTAAAAAACAACAACTTCATTCAGATTATTAAGTAGCAGCCTACCTGTTGGCTCTTGGTGTTGTATCCTGTCCTTCTCATTTAGCTTTTAGTTCTGTCATTTTAATTCTACCTTCCATTGATTAGCCTGATAGCTTGCCACATCTCCTAAATACTTGCCACACGGAGGCTCTAGTTCTTTGACTTTAGCCTTGTGCTGGTTTGATGACTTGTGATTGGACAACGACAACAACAACAACAACAAGCTATACACGCCACTCTAGTGAAAAGCAAGAGCAACAGCAGAATAAATTATAAAATATTCTCTCTGTCCTGAAAGCGCGATGCAGACCATCTGCATTTTGAATTCAAATAAATGTCCACTAAACGTAACAATGTTTTTCCATTCGACACATCCCTAATGTATATTATTCATACTATTGGTAAACAATTCATCTTTGTTTTTCAAGTGTCCAGGAGTAAGGAGTCTTAGGTGACACTCTTCTTTTTCTTTTTTCAATATTTGACAGGATGTTGTCAAATATGACACAGCCACGGCGGACACAGCAGTAGAGCCTGAGCTTGGAGAGGAGATTGGAGAAACTGTTACAACACAGATACTTAAGCTTCAGAAGGCCACTGTGGTGTTGGTGGACCTGAAGAAAACCTTGAAACCACAAGTGGAGGTAGAAAATGTGGCCTCAGAGGTAGCGGAGGTGGTGGAGGAGGCTCCAAAGGAGGTGGCAGAAACCGATGAAGATGAAGAAGAGAACAAAGAAGAAACAGGCAGACCAAGATCCACTCATCTCACAAAACCTGTTGAGGCTGAGGAGGAGACAGTTGAAGAGGAGCAGCAAACAGTTGAGGAACCTGCTGTGGAAGTGGAAACCAGAGTTCCGAGGAGAGGAAGCAGAGGCAGATGTTCTGCTCCTGCCCCTGCCACACCCGGACGCAAATCCAGACGAGCCCGTAAACAACCTAAGGAGGAGAAGGAAGAGGAGGTGGAAGCAGAAATGGCAAAGGTGGAAGAAGAGAAGGAAGCTGCAGCTGAAACTGCACCAGTAGAAGAGGAGAGTGTTGCAGAAGAAAATGTGGAAAAAGCAACAACTGAGGAAGAGGAAAACGGTGAGGAAGATAAGAAAGATGTAGAAAAACTAGCAGATGTAGGTGAAGAAGAGGCAGAACAAGTGAAGGAGGGAATAGCAGCTGAACGTGTTGAAAATGAAGTGGTAGTAAAGCCAGTTGAGATACCTGCTGAGGAAGAAGAGACTCCAGTTGTAGAAACAAGAGTCCTGAGGAGAGGAATAGAAAGTGTTCCAGTTACTACAAAATGCAAGTCCACCCGAAGAGGCAAACAAGCTGAGGAAGAGGAGGAGGAAGAAAAGCCAGCTGTGGAAGAAGAAGCTCCAGTTGTGGAGAGTGTTGCAGATGAAGAAGTAGAAAAAACAGTTGAGGAAGAGGAGAAGACCTCACCACCTGAGGAGGAAGAGGAGGTAGATGAGGAAGAGCAAGCTCCAGTTGTAGAAGCAAGAGTTCTGAGGAGAGGAAGAAAAAGTGTTCCAGTTACTCTCCCAAAACGCAAGTCGAGAAGAAGAAAACAGCCTGAGGAAGAGGAGAAGGTGGAGGAGCCAAAAGAGGAAGAGGCAGCTGAGGAGGAAGAAAAGGCACCCATGGTGGAAGCCAGATTTCTCAGGAAAGGAAGGAGATCTACCCCTGCTCCTGCCCCTGCCACACCTAGACGCAAATCCAAACAAGCCCGCAAAGAACCTGAAGAAGGGGAAGAGGTGAATGAGGAGGAAAAGGTAGACGAGGCAGCTGAACCTGTGCCAGAAGCTGTGGAAGAAAAGTTGGAGGAAGCTGCGGTTGCAACAGTGGAGAGTGTGGTGGAAGAAAAGGTGGGGGAAGTGAAAGAAGAGGAGGTAGTGGCAGAAGAAAAGGTTGAAGAGGAAACAAAAGCTGTAGAGGAAGAAAAGGTGGAAGAAGCTACAACTGTGGTAGAAAAAGTGGGGGAGGTGGCAACAGTGATAGAAAGTATTGCAGTAGAAAAGCCAGTTGAGGAAGAGGAGAAGACATCACGACCTGAGGAAGAAGCAGAGGCTCCAGTTGTAGAAATAAGGGTCCTGAGGAGAGGGGAAAAAAGCACTGTTAATCTTCCAAAACGTAGGTTCCCACAAAGAGGCAAGCAAGCCGAGGAAGAGGAGAAGGAGGAGGAAGAACAAGTAGAGGAGGTGGCTGAACATGTGCCGGAAGCTGTGGAGGACAAGGAGGCGGCAGCTGAGGAAGATGAGGCACCAGTAGTGGAAGCCAAAGTTCAGAGGAGAGGAAGGAGATCTGCCCCTGCCACACCCAGGTGCAAATCCAAACGAGCCCGCAAAGAATCTGAAGAAGAGGAAGAGGCGAACGAGGAGGAAAAGGTAGAGGAGGAGATAATGGTGGTTGAGGAGAATAAGACAGAGGCAGATGTTGCGATGGAGGAGGAAACCGAAGAAGAAAAGGAGGAAAAAGATGAGGAAGGGGCCCTGGTGGCTGAGGGGGCTGTCGTTGAGGAGACGGAGAAGCAGCCTGTGGTAACGAGAGTTCTGAGAGTGAGGTTAACTGCCACGCCCATAACCACACCCATGGCTACACCCCAGCATACATCCACAAGACACAGCAAAAAAAAAGAGAAGGTTGAGCCTGATGTGGGCATGCTTTCATCAGATGAAGAGCAGGAAGAGAGCCCTGTGGAAAAGAGAAACCTTGGGAAGAGAAAAGGCATGGAACCAACACCTGTTCGCAGATCCAAGCGCCGCAGCAGAACTGATGGTTGTTTTGTTCCGTTTTTTTAAAAATGCATCTATTTAGTAAAGATTTCAGATCAGGAAGCAGATTATTTTCTTCTATCTGTTTGTAAGTAAAAAAAAAAAAAAAAAATCACGTCATGTTTTTTTATGTACTTTTTCTTGATGTCGATATGCAGTATATTTGATACCTTTATATATTGTACGTACACTACCGTTCAAAAGTTTGGGGTCACATAGAAATGTCCTTGTTTTTGAAAGAAAAGCACATATTTTGTCCATTCAAATAACATAAAATTGATCAGAAATACAGTGTAGACATTGTTAATGTTGTAAATGACTATTGTAGCTGGAAACAGCAGATTTCTTTATGGAATATCTACTGAATATCTCTTTATGGCGTACAGAGGCCCATTATCAGCAACCATCACTCCTGTGTTCCAATGGCACTTGTGTTAGCTAATCCAAGTTTATCATTTTAAAAGGCTAATTGATCATTTGAAAACCCTTTTGCAATGATGTTAGCACAGCTGAAAACTGTTGTGCTGATTAAAGAAGCAATAAAACTGGCCTTCTTTAGACTAGTTGAGTATCTGGAGCATCAGCATTTGTGGGTTCGATTACAGGCTCAAAATGGCTAGAAACAAATAACTTTCTTCTGAAACTTGTCAGTCTATTCTTGTTTTGAGAGAAATTGCCAAGAAACTGAAGATCTCCTACAACGCTGTGTACTGCTCCCTTCACAGAACAGCGCAAACTGGCTCTAACCAGAATAGAAAGAGGAGTGGGAGGCCCTGGTGCACAACTGAGCACAAGTATGTTAGAGTGTCTAGTTTGAGAAACAGACAAAGTCCTCAACTGGTGGTTTCATTAAATAGTACCCGCAAAACACCAGTCGCAAGGTCAACAGTGAAGAGGCGACTCTGGGATGCTGGCCTTCTAGGCAGAGTTGCAAAGAAAAAGCCATATCTTAGACTGGCCAATAAAAATTAAAGATGGGGAAAAGAACACAGACAATGGACAGAGGAAGATATGGCTTTTTCTGCCTAAACTCTGCCTAGAAGGCCAGCATCCCGGAGTCGCCTCTTCACTGTTGACGTTGAGACTGGTGTTTTGAGTTTTTTTACCTTAGTGGCTGGTAACCCGATGCGTTTCAGTCTGATAGGCTTTGGCTTTCTGATAAATGTATAGCAGTTTTTAGCTGTTTCTGTTGTAGTTTCTAACAGCACAACTAAGTCTATTCTATTTTTTTTTTCACAATTTGGACATGATCTGCTAAGACAACATTTATTCTCTCAAAATACTACATACATGATCGGCTAAAACAACGTTTATTCCCTCAAAATAATCCTAACTCAGAATGCCGACTGGTGTCTCCTCAAGTAAGACTCAAGAAGGGCGGCAGGTAGCCTAGTGGTTAGGGTGTTCGGCCAGTAACTGAAAGGTCGCTGGTTCAAATACCAAGGTGAAAAACCTGTCGTTGTGCCCTTGAGCATGGCACTTAACCCTAATTTGCTCCAGGGGCATTGTACTACTTTGGCTGACCTAGAACAATTTAGGCCGTCATTGTAAATAAGAATTTGTTCTTAACCTTTATTTAACTAGGCAAGTCTGTTAAATAAAAATTAAAAGAAGTCAATATATACATATATTTTTAAAAATGAATTTAGTACCATTGGGACATACTAGCACTAATTGTCATTAAGAAAATATTTTGGCCCACTTGGCTCCATGCTCAATCAGGAATATCTTAGAGAATATGAAATATTGATATCTGCAATAGTGCAGATACAAATCAAAACATGAAATGACCCCGGGAATCGATAGAACATCTCCCCTTTAATAATCTTATAACAATATTTTTTTTAAGCAAACCGTTTTTTTCTTTTTCTACAAATTTCAGTGACATTTGTTGTGGAAATTTGGAATGCTTACATTTTTACTCAGGATATAAAATCACATTTTATGTTTTTGTTTTTTATGGTTCATTTCGACATAATTCTTCATTTGAAATGTCATTTATGTCAACACTTTGTGTCATTTTGTTACATTTTATCTTTTGAAATATTTGGTACACTTTAAACATATGATATTTAGTGTAAAATTACACATTAAAATATTACCTCACTGAGCTGACAAGGTATACCATTTCAGTTGGACATTTGAAAAGGATGTTGTTCCTGTATTAACGCAATATCATTTTATATACCAAATACATGTATGTATATCCTCACATCTTGTATGTTGTTAACATTTATCATTAAGGTTTTGAAGTTACATTTTAATAATAGTTTGAAGTTTAAAATAAAGTTTATAATAAAATCCATAAACTGAGCTATGATGTTAAACTGTGAGGGTTTCTTTCTCATGAGACATGTGACAATATATATAAACTGTGAGGGTTTCTTTCTCATGAGACATGTGACAATATATATAAACTGTGAGGGTTTCTTTCTCATGAGACGTGACAATATATATAAACTGTGAGTTTTCGTTTGTGTGTGTTTACTATAATAACAAGATATATCTTGTTTCAGACATTCAACACTTTCTTTTGTCTCAGTGCTCCACAAAGACACAAGCCAGTTATAGCCAGCAGCAGCATCTTGCTCACAAACATTTTCACTTAGTAAAAGAGAATGGGAGGATACTAGTTAGATGTACAACTGAATGCATTCAACTGAAATGTTTCTTCCGTATTTAAACCCAACCCCTCTGAACCAGAAAGCAATGTTGTATTTGACGACAAACCTCTCCTTGCATTATGTGGAATGAACTTATGTAACTTTTTTCCTCTGACAATGTGATTTGTTAAGATCTTTGGTAGTAAATAAAGATTTTCACAGTTTTACCTATTTTTGTGTTTTCTTTGTTTTCCATTCTGGCTGTGTTACAGGGTCGCGTACAGACCTTTCCTTTCTGGCTGTGTTACAGGGCCGTGTACAGACCTTTCCTTTCTGTCTGTGTTACAGGGCCGTGTACAGACCTTTCGTTTCTGGCTGTGTTACAGGGCAGTTTACAGACCTTTCCTTTCTGGATGTGTTACAGGGCCGTGTACAGACCTTTCAGGGGAAAGGTTCTCAAAATAAAAAATTGACTTTCATAATTATTAAGTTTTGCCAAGCAAGAGTCCCCTCTTTAAATCTTCAATATACTTATTATTATTATTTGGAACGCTACTCCTCTCACACAGTTTAATCTAGAAATTCCGTTCAAACTTTAAAATGTGTAGTATGGATTGAGTTCCTTACATACAACTTTTTAAAATATAGAAGCTGTATCTGTTCACTCGCTTCATATTTCACCCGATCACTTCTCATCGCACTTCTTTCAGGTTTCACACGCAACAACTGTAGTTTAGACACTGAACACAACCACACAACTATTGATTTTAATTCCTGTGCTGTTTGTAAATACCCTGGTAGGTTGACTGATAACCTAAACCAGGTTGCAGGCACTGCTTACAGTTTTAAGATTATTCTTGAGTGCATATTTAGGTCACCTAGAAAATGTACCTCTCTGTTTATCAAATACATTATCAAGCATTTCACACACTATCAAGATACTGACTGTTAGCACTTGTTGTCTATAGCATCTTCCCACAAGAATAGGCTTTAAGTGAGAGAGGTGAACCTGTAGCCATATTACTGAAATAATCAGCTGCTTTTTTAAAAGTCTTTCAGAGCTAGAATCAGTTATTTAAAATCCTGTTTCAGCAGTTCCGAACTAGCCCTCCTAATGTCGTTTGACCCCACATAGACTATGACAGCGTCAGCCCCCGGCAGTTGTCGTAGAACAGTAGGAAGCAACCTTGTAAAGTCCTGTACTCCTGCTCCAGGATAGCAAAGAACCAAGATGTTTCTCACCATAAAGCTGCTAATGATTTGTGTATTGTTTTGTATTACTGCACTGTTGGAGCTAGAAACATAATAATTTCACTGCACCTGTGATAACATTTGCAAAATATGTGTACGTTTTTCAGTCACTGGCCCAATGCTCTAACCACTAGGCTACCTGCCACCCTGAGTGGTGTCTGTTTAGGTATCTTACTGAATACTTGGAAATATCTAAATGTTAAACGTTTACTCCCTATCCTGCAGGAAGTGTGTTTTGCTGCCCAACTATAGGAGCAGTGGATATATTTTTCACAATTAAATAGGAGTTTAAAACTATAGAAAAAAAACGATGTTCCCTCATAAGTGGAGTTTGTTGTATTACACTTCTTTCAATGTTGTGGGTTTAATTCCAGCAGGGATCACATGTAAAAAATGTATGCACTCACTGCACTCTGCTCTGTACTTCGCTATGGATAAAATCATCTGCTAAGTGGCACAATAGCTAAGTGGAAATCATGTCTGCTTAAAAACCAAGAGACCAAAGAAATACTCGCCACAATACATACTCTGTTACCACATCATAAGAGGGATGCTTCATCAGAACATGATGCAATATGTTAAATGCTACTCTTGGGCCCATAGGGCTCTGGTCAAAAGTGGTGCATAATGTAGGGAATAGGGCATGTTTCCCCAACTGGTGGCCCACAAGTTATAAAAATACATTTTTTTTATTTTATTTTTTTATTGGACGTAAGACTAAAAACAGAAACAGTATGTTCCAAAGTATTCTCACGTATAACATAGAAATACATGCGATTTATTTTTTTATTTTTTATTTCACCTTTATTTAACCAGGTAGGTCAGTTGAGAACAAGTTCTCATTTGCAACTGCGACCTGGCCAAGACAAAGCAAAGCAGTGCGACAAAAAACAACACAGAGTTACACATTAAACAAACAGTCAAAAACACAATAGAAAATCTATAAACAGAGTGCAAAATGTAGTGCAAAAATGCAGTAAGGTTGGGAGGTAGGACAATAAATAGACTATAGAGTAGAAATAAATTACAGAAATTATCATCATTAACACAGGAATGAAGGATGTGCAAATTATGATGTGCAAATAGAGATACTGGAGTGCAAGATTAGTGAAAATAAACAAAAATAAATATGGGGATGAGGTAGTAGGGTGGGCTATTTACAGAAGGGCTATATACAGGTGCAGTGATCGATAAGCAGCTTTGACAGCTGATGCTTAAAGTTATTGAGGGAGATAGGAACCTCTAGCTTCAATGATTTTTGCAATTCGTTCCAGTCATTGGCAGCAGCGAACTGGAAGGAATGGCGGCCAAAGGAGGTGTTGGCTTTGGGGGTGGCCAGTGAGATATACCTGCTGGAGCGCATGCTACGGGTGGGTGTTGCTATGGTGACCAGTGAGCTGAGATAGGGCGGGGATTTACCTAATAAAGACTTATAGATGACCTGGAGCCAGTGGGTTTGGTGACAAATATATAATGAAGGCCAGCCAACGAGAGCATACAGGTCGCAGTGGTGGGTAGTGTATGGGGCTTTGGTGACAAAACGGATGGCACTATGATAGACTACATCCAGTTTGCTAAGTAGAGTGTTGGAGGCTAGTTTGTAAATGACATCGCCGAAATCAAGGATCGGTAGGATAGTCAGTTTTACAAGGGCATGTTTGGCAGCATGAGTGAAGGAGGCTCTGTTGCGAAATAGGAAGCCAATTCTGGATTTAATTTTGGATTGGAGATGGTTGATGTGAGTCTGGAAGTTGAGTTTATAGTCTAACCAGATGCCTAGGTATTTGTAGGTGTCCACATATTCTAATTCGGATCCGTCGAGAGTAGTGATGATAGTCCGGTGGGCGGGTGCTGGCAGCGTTCGATAGAAAAGCATGCACTTAGTTTTACTAGCGTTTAAGAGCAGTTGGAGGCCACGGAAGGAGTGTTGCGATCGTATACAAATGTGAGCAAGGTTTGAAATTATTATGTTTTAGTCAAAATATTATATATGTTTGGGCTTTTTGCGGTCAATTTGCAGACTACAAATGATTTGTAGTCCTATGATTTGTTCGGGCCCCCTGACCACCCGCTCAAGAAAAAATTGTCCCGCGGCTGAATCTAGTTGATGATCCCTGGAATAGAGTGTCATTTAGGACACGACCTGGGTGAATCAGACAGGAGTTTTCAATTACATTTTTTGTTGAATAAGCTTTTTTTTGGAGAATTGTGAGGTGAGACACATCAAAGGGGGCTATTGTTTGAGACATGCAAAGAACGATTGTGTTGGGAGAGTAATTATGACAAGCCGGATGACGCCTGCCTGCCACATAACTATTTAAGTGCTAAAATGCTATAATTTAAATAAATAACAATAATTATAACATTTGATTTAAAGCCCCTTTAGAAAAAAACTAGGAGACTGTACATCAAAAAGATAGAGCATAAAGAAAAACAATACCATTTTTAATTTACGATTATGAGTCATGAAGGGTTTTTATTCCGATAAATACGAAGACATGAGAAGCTTGGAAAACCGTTTCAATATAGCCTCATAATATTAATGAATAAGGCATTATAAATGTTTATCAATCTTAACAAAATACATATAATATTAATAGTTTATAAATATGGTATTACCGCTTATTCATAAAAGGTATTATTAAATGTTACCAGAGGTTTTCTGTAGACGCAGGAAGGATCTCCTATTACTGCTTGACAGAATGTATACCGGGGTTGAGACTACTTTCCAACAACAGGTGGTGCTATTCACTATTTAATGGATGTGCTTAAACAAAACATCTGAAAGCACTCACACCAGTCAACCAGTATGTATAGCAGCAATGTGTGTCAATGGCCATCAATACAGTACTTGGTATTTTAAGGTAAATTATAATTATTTGTGTCATATAGCTAGATTTTGTGTGGTGAATTTTTTCAAAGCCTTTTATCTTGCAAAAATCTTTGGCTTGGAGAGCTATTGGGTGCAGGACCAACCCAGCACTAAAACACCTGATTCAGCAAATGAAAGTCTTCATGAATGAGGCGTTTTAGAGCATAGACGTAGAACCAGAGGCTGCACACCCCGTAGCTCTTCAGAATCAGCAAGGAAGGAAGGGTTGTTGAGTGACCACATTTAAAATGCCCTACTAGTTTGCATAAGCCGTCCCCTTTCTTGAACATTGCCCCTCCCACACCACACTTTAAAACCGTCTCCTTTCTTCCCAGAGCGCGTACCTCTCGCTGAGTCAAAGCGAAAGACATTCGAATACAAGACTGGCGACATTCCTCTTAACCTGTATTACAGATCTCATAATAATGTGTATTATGACAGAAGAAAAATAATATCTTATTCGTTTCAATGAACGAGATCACGCATCGAGACTACAGGAGAGAACCGAAAGATTACGCCTTTTTGGAGTCTACTAGCGCAACTTTGTATATTTTCCAAGAGGAGAGGAAAATATCGGTCTCGAGAGCATCGTGGTTCTCACTGGACCGGAGTGTCATGCTCTTAATCAGTCAGAGGTAAATGTCTATATACTATGTAATCTGTGGTTCAGAAGATCTGCAATAATCAGTATTGCCATGAAAGTAAGGGCTACAATAACTTGTTGGTGAGATGCATTTCATATTTTGTTGGAATGTTGTTGATATACTGTACATTTCAAAGTATTCCCGTTTTGAATGCAAATGATTACAATTCATTGTTGTTGTGTGAGGGTAATAGTTTCCCACACCACATATTTCATACTACAGTTACATTAATGCTGATTCACAGACGATTACATGTAATAACACCTGTAATAACTGTTTAAAAGACCTACACCATAATAATATCACGTCTGTCAGCACCGTATAATTACATATAGAACTGATTTATAGGATCGCTGTGGTCAAAACAGCCTTGAGCTTCAACTGGTATGAGACCATACCATTGTCTGGAAAGCATATGGATTACATTCACATAGCCTAGTAACTCACATGGTCCTAGTAATGTGAATATTAGGCTGATATAATTTTCTCCATAATGTGGTAACTGGCAAATAAAGAAGATGCATTGGCTAATTATCTATCCCCAGGTTACTTGTAGTCTAATCAAGTCTAGCTGCTGGTGTTTGGCTGAAACCTTGACCTCTCCCTACAGCTAGTTTGTTCTTCACATGTCGATTCCACTAATATTGCTTATAAAGCTCTTTTGAAAAAATTCTGCACCATTCAAGTCTGAAAACAATAAAGCCATTGGGATACCAAGATCACAGACAACAGAGCAGTGTTTTCGAGCTAACAGACAGAGTTGAGGAGTTGGAGTTGCCTCAGAGGAGTTGGAGTTGCCTCAGAGGCAGACACCTGTTTGTAATTTGGGACCACTGTAAGTTTTTAGAGAGAAATGTCAGGAGTTTGGCTTGTATGACATCACTCAGTCAAGATGCCATTGTCTCTGGCAGAGAAGGCTAATGCATTCAAGACAGTGTGAGTGGGTTTAGCCTAGTGCAGTGGTTCTCAACCAGCGGTAGTAGTATCCCTGGGGTTTCTTGGCCTATCCACAAGTAGCCTAGCAGTTAAAGCCGTTGGGCCAATAACTGTAATGTTGCTGGTTTGAATCCCCGCGGCGGCAAGGTGGAAAACAAGCTGCCTTTCCGCCCTTGAGCAAGGCAGTTAACGCCCAACTACTGTGCCGCTGACGGCAGCCCCCCCTCACCTCTCTGGTTCAGAGGGGTTGGGTTGAATGTGGAAGACACATTTTGGTTGAATGCATTCAGTTGTACAACTGACTAGGTATCCCCTTCCCTGCTTGAGAAGGCTTATGAGACTAGAAAAATGCACATGTACTTCAAGGGTAGTCTGGGCAGAGTAAAATGTACTTTGTGGTACAGTAACCAAAAAAGGTTGCGAACCACTGACCTAGTGTATTAGCTATTGGTCTTACTTCTATGTTAAAAGCAGGTAATAACATTTAATCTGTCTAAGCACTCAAGATCAGAGTTGTGCGACAAAGATTACATTAACAGTATAGAGGCATTTCAATGCAGCATG
Organism: Thymallus thymallus; assembly: GCA_023634145.1. Taxonomy (NCBI): domain Eukaryota; kingdom Metazoa; phylum Chordata; class Actinopteri; order Salmoniformes; family Salmonidae; genus Thymallus; species Thymallus thymallus. Next base: position 5,056,417 of record CM042402.1, on the reverse strand, counting down.
TAGTATTATCAATAAGGACTATATATCAGTCTCATTTATGTGTGAATTCTTCTTCTCCCTCCCTCTTCTCCAAGGATCCAATGAAAATGTCCGTCTGCACGCATGAGAACTGCAAATCCTGCCTCAGCTCGGCGTCCATGAACATCTTCCTGTTCCACAAGTCATCGTACGCAGACAGCGTCCTTACGCACCTCAACACACTCCGGCAGCAGCAGCTCTTCACCGATGTCCTTCTCCACGCTGGGAGCCGCTCCTTCCCATGCCATCGTGCTGTGCTGGCTGCATGCAGTCGCTACTTCCAGGTAAAGACACTGGGCTTGTTCAACATTGCAGCTGATTTTGCAGATGTACAGATGTAGGATCTTCATTTGAGGATTTGATTAATAAAAAAATAAGTGATTATTTCTAACAGAAAATTAGTTTTTATAGGCTACAGTAGGCTAAAGTTTAGGTGTGAGCTCTAGTGAGAGAGGGTTTTCAGTGAATTTCTGTAAATCACAAGGCTCATTTGAATTTCCTACGTCGCAGGAAAGTGATCAAATTAATCATTAAAAAAAAAAAAAAAACATTATTATTTGTACAGTAGATCAGTCAGTCACTCACAATTTACCCACAATGCATCACGGATTTGAAGCTCTCAAACACAGCCACTTATTATTTAGACAGGGAACTGTGAGCATTTCCAATAGGAAAATATGACACGTTTGCAGCCATACCAATGCTAACAATGCTAATGCTAACAAGCTAACTCTTGGTGTTCCAGGCCATGTTCAGTGGAGGTCTCCGAGAGAGTCAGGCCAGCGAGGTGGACTTCAGGGACTCTATCCACCCAGAGGTCCTGGAGCTCTTACTAGACTATGCCTACACATCCAGGGTGGTGATCAATGAGGAGAACGCAGAGTCCCTCCTGGAGGCCGGGGATATGCTGGAGTTTCAGGACATCCGGGACGCCTGCGCTGAGTTTCTGGAGCGGAACTTGGCAACGTCCAACTGCCTAGGCATGCTGCTGCTGTCCGACGCCCACCAGTGCACCAAGCTGTCCGAGCTCTCCTGGGGCATGTGCCTCAGCAACTTCCCCGCAATCTGCAAGATGGATGACTTCCTCCAGCTGCCCAAGGACATGGCGGTGACGCTGCTGTCCCATGAAGAGTTAGAGACGGAGGACGAGAGGCTGGTCTACGAGGCCGCCCTCAACTGGGTCAACTACGATCTGGAGAGGAGGCACTGCCACCTCCCCGAGCTGCTGAGGACGGTCCGCCTGGCCCTCCTCCCCACTATCTTCCTAGTGGAGAACGTGTCCACAGAGGAGCTGATCAACGCCCAGACGAAGAGCAAGGAGCTGGTGGACGAGGCCATACGCTATAAACTCAGTATCCTCCAGAACGATGGTGTGGTCAACAGCCCCCTGGCCAGGCCCAGAAAGACTAGCCACGCCCTGTTCCTTCTGGGAGGACAGACCTTCATGTGTGACAAGCTGTACCTGGTGGACCAGAAGGCCAAGGAGATCATCCCCAAGGCCGATATCCCCAGCCCCAGGAAGGAGTTCAGCGCTTGTGCCATTAGCTGTAAGGTCTATGTTACTGGTGGGAGGGGCTCGGAGAACGGCGTGTCCAAGGACGTGTGGGTCTATGATACATCCCACGAGGAGTGGTCCAAGGCGGCGCCTATGATCATCGCCCGCTTCGGTCACGGCTCGGCCGAGCTCAAAAACTGCCTCTACGTGGTTGGAGGACACACTGCGGGTACAGGCTCTCTCCCCGCCTCGCCCTCTGGGTCACTCAAACAGGTTGAGAAATACGACCCGGTCGCCAACAAGTGGTGTATGGTGGCGCCACTGAGGGAGGGCGTGAGCAACGCGGCGGTGGTCAGTGTCAAGCTCAAACTCTTCGCCTTCGGAGGAACCAGCGTCACCCACGACAAATTACCCAAGGTACAGCTCTACGACCCGCAGGAGAACAGGTGGTCCATCCCCGCATCCTGCCCGCAGCCCTGGCGCTACACGGCCGCCGCCGTCCTCAACAACCAGATCTTTGTCATGGGCGGCGACACAGAGTTCTCGGCGTGCTCTGCCTATAAGTTCAGCAGCAACAGCTACCAATGGACTAAAGTAGCAGACGTGACCGCCAAGAGGATGAGCTGCCAGGCGGTGGCGTCTGGTAACAAACTGTATGTGGTGGGAGGCTACTTTGGCACGCAGCGGTGTAAGACTCTGGACTGTTACGATCCAACACTGGACACGTGGAACAGCATCACTACCGTTCCCTACTCCCTCATCCCAACAGCGTTTGTCTCCACCTGGAAACACCTCCCAGACTGAGGACTGGACTCCGACTCAGCATCGAGCATCTGTCTCACGGTGAGTGGAATGATGGATGATAAATATTCAGGGCTCCATAGTTACGGTTGTTTGTTTGTCCAGTTGTCCGTTTGTCTTGGACAAGTACAATTGTGGAATGATGACTGATATTCAGCCAGAAACACCACAGCAGTCCTCCTGCCTGACAACTCGTATATCTTTCTAAATCATAGCATAGAGCTAAATAGCCATCCTCTAATTAAAAATGAATAAATTAATCTGACGCCAATTCCCTTTCAATGCTAGATTATTATCATATTAGATGATAATGCAGGAATACAGGGGTTTTTCCTAATAGGTTGATAGACTGCATCCATGAGAGTAGACCCATGAACATGAGAACTAACCAGATGTTGTTATGAGTAGGTAGAGTGGGAGGGATGTGTAGAGGCAGTGATTTGTGTTAGGTCAGTCCAGTGGGACTAGGTAGAAAGGTTTAGATGGGAAGTCTATGGTGGTGGCCCCCATTGTTTATTGAAGTAGAAGCTTGATGTCTATTTGAAAGGCCTGGGTGGGCTGAGCCCCATGGGCTCGCACTGTAGTGTGTGTGTGGAGGGGGAGGGTCATAGCTCTGGTCTGATAGAAAGCAAAGTGGAGTGGTGGTCTTTGTCTTCTAAGGAATGCATCTCTCTCTCTCTCTCTCTCTCTCTCTCCATACAGCTCTCTATTGTTCAAACTGTTTGATTAGAATTGGGATAAAGGGACATAGTGGTGGTAGGCAGTACAGGAAAGGAATGCTTGTCTGTGTTTATTGGCCAACCCCCTAAGGTCGATGTCCGAGCCCCGCTGAAATCGAATTAGCATATGACCCCCCCCAACCCCACCCCCCCCCAAAAAAAGAAATCAGTTAATTTAAGCTAGAGATATCTGTTTTTTTGCATTGGATCCGCCTATGATACTGCTAGGCGTCTTAAAATTCAAAATCAAATAGCAAAATAATTATGGGTATGACCTTGTTAAAACAGTTCCATATAGGATCCTTGGTATCACCTTTTTAACCCCCTCCCCCAGCTTAGACAGGACCTATAGGTTAATGGCTATTGTCCCTTTTCCCACGATGGAAGATGGAGGTGAAAGTCTCCCTTCCAAGAAATATAGCATTTCCCCCATTCAACCAGATCTGTTTAGATGAGTCCATGCATGGGAAGTCCATACGTGCTCCATACATTTTCCAGAGGTTTTCCGGGGTTTTCCATAGGGAACTCCATAGCAACCTGATGTGCAATGTGCAGCCTGTGGAATGTTGCCCACCTAGGTAGCTAAGGCAGTAAATGGTGGAGCGGTGGTGAGGAGTGGAGAAGAGTGGTGAGGAGTGGAGAGGAGAGGAGTGGTGAGGAGTGGAGAAGAGTGGTGAGGAGTGGAGAGGAGAGGAGTGGAGAAGAGTGGAGAGGGAATAGTTTCCCTCTCTCTCTCCCCCCCCCCCCCCTCTCTCTTTTTCCTTCTTAAGGCTTGATTCAATCCGTAGCGTTGATGTTCAGCGTTATAGTGCGATTTAAATTGGACGTTTATTTCCGATTGAGCAGACATATGCAGCATTTACGGTGAATTCAATCTTCCACTGACGCAGGAACATTGCCTTGCTATGTCAATCGTGCTACAACGCAGATCTTCAGCACTACAGATTGAATAAAGCCCTATTCTCTTCTTTTTCATTGTCTCTCCAGTCTCTCCATCTCCAACAGCCTTAAGATGTTCACTGTGCCCTGCAATCACACCTGCAACCCTTACATGTGACTTTTAAACACTGAATCTGAATCTGAAAAGGTGTTTGACTGCTGTCTTGTTATTCTATAATTATCCTTACTCTAACTTTCTATGTGTGATTTAGGTGTGAATATTGTTTAATCAAGCTCTCATAAGGTGTGATTTAGGTGTGAATATTGTTTAATCAAGCTCTCATAAGGTGTGATTTAAGTGTGAATATTGTTTAATCAAGCTCTCATAAGGTGTGATTTAAGTGTGAATATTGTTTAATCAAGCTCTCATAAGGTGTGATTTAGGTGTGAATATTGTTTAATCAAGCTCTCATAAGGTGTGATTTAGGTGTGAATATTGTTTAATCAAGCTCTCATAAGGTGTGATTTAGGTGTGAATATTGTTTAATCAAGCTCTCATAAGGTGTGATTTAAGTGTGAATATTGTTTAATCAAGCTCTCATAAGGTGTGATTTAAGTGTGAATATTGTTTAATCAAGCTCTCATAAGGTGTGATTTAGGTGTGAATATTGTTTAATCAAGCTCTCATAAGGTGTGATTTAGGTGTGAATATTGTTTAATCAAGCTCTCATAAGGTGTGATTTAGGTGTGAATATTGTTTAATCAAGCTCTCATAAGGTGTGATTTAGGTGTGAATATTGTTTAATCAAGCTCTCATAAGGTGTGATTTAGGTGTGAATATTGTTTAATCAAGCTCTCATAAGGTGTGATTTAGGTGTGAATATTGTTTAATCAAGCTCTCATAAGGTGTGATTTAGGTGTGAATATTGTTTAATCAAGCTCTCAGAAGAATTCAACAGACCTATAGATGGTTAGTAGATGGTTAGTAGATGGTTAGTAGATGGTTAGTAGATGGTTAGTAGATGGTTAGTAGACGGTTAGTAGATGGTTAGTAGACGTTTAGTAGACGGTTAGTAGACGGTTAGTAGATGGTTAGTAGACGGTTAGTAGACGGTTAGTAGATGGTTAGTAGACGGTTAGTAGACGGTTAGTAGACGGTTAGTAGATGGTTAGTAGATGGTTAGTAGACGGTTAGTAGACGGTTAGTAGACGGTTAGTAGAGGGTTAGTAGATGGTTAGTAGACGGTTAGTAGACGGTTAGTAGATGGTTAGTAGACGGTTAGTAGATGGTTAGTTGAAGGTTAGTAGATGGTTAGTAGATGGTAGTTTACCCCTGGTCTTACATTGACTCACTTCTTAGAAACAATGAGAAGGCCAGGAATGTGAATAGGTGAACTCACCTACGACTGTCCTGTTGAAGAAGTGTAATTAAACTAACTAATGACCTTTACTCTATAAAACCACTTCCATTGGCTTGACCATTATTTTCCCTTGTCTCTCTAGGCCTCATCGCTATGCTGGATTACTCGTCATATCTATACGATTCAAGACTGTGAAGGTGCAAGATATTCATTGTGAGGATGGAAAAAAGGCTTTACCGTTTAACATGAAGGACTACCTTATTGGAATAAAGGAACCTTTGTTGTTTACATGAAGGATGAAGATAATCTCTACTTTATATCCCAGTTACCCCTTAACTTGTGTATCCTTATTTTTTAATTTTTTAATTTTTTAAATCTTTATTTAACTAGGCAAGTCTGATAAAAACAAATTGTTATTTACAATAATGGCCTAACTACAGGGTCAGCCCCTGGAGCAAATTTTGGTTAAGTGCCTTGCTCAAGGGCACATTGACAGGTATTATATATATATATTTTTTTACCTTGTTGGCTTGGGTATTCCTTTCGGTTACTGGCCCAACGCTCTAACCGCTAGGCTACCTGCCGCCCTTATTTGACTTTAAAGACTATTCAATAACTCAATCATTCCTAATATGTTGCGGGCCTAGTGTATTTTATTTATTACTTTTATTTAACTAGGCAAGTCAGTTAAGAACAAATTCTTATTTACAATGACGGCCTACACCGGCCAAACTCGGACGACGCTGGGCCAATTGTGCGCCGCCCTATGGGACTCCCAATCACGGCCGGTTGTGATACAGTCTGGATTCAAACCAGGCTGTTTGTAGTGACGCCTCTAGCACTGAGATGCAGTGTCTTATACCACTGCACCACTAAGCGTTTACACAGGCAGCCTAATTCTGGTCCTTTGCGCAATTATTGTAAATTTTTGTTTATATCGTCAAAATCACAATTAATGGAAATGGGAATCAGAATTGGGCTGACTGTGTAAATTCATCCGATGTCATGTGGATTCTCACAAGTGAGGTAGGTAGACCAGGTGAAAAAAAGCAAGGCATTTAACCCTGAAGTCTCCCTGGTTAAGGGCGTCTGCTAAAATGTAAGTGAATTCCACTTGTTTTCGGACTTCAAAATACTCCATAAGTACTCATGGTTAAAGACATGCCATAAATGCACATGTGGCAGTGGAGAGATCAGAAATGACTGTGTTGTTATTGACATTTAACTGTAGGAAAGGACCAGTCAAGAGGTTCAAGTAGAAAAACCTCACAGTCCCTGGCAGGTCATTTAGGAAAAATGTACTGAAAATTTTCTTTATTGGAAATTAAATAGCTTCTTTTTTTTATTTTTTATATAAGTTAAGGGTTATTTACTTTACGCAGGGACTAATTATATTGTTTGAACTGGATGATTATTTAAGTTATTGTTTTTTGTTTTGCTGCTTGTATTCTGTCAGAAAATTATTTCACTTTGTTGCCTTTTTCTACAGTATTTCTTTGTGTTTTTACTGCTTTGAGATTGAGTAATTGTTTGCACATGTATACCTCTGATCTGTGAGTATCTCCATTCCTTGTAGACACGGGGAAGAGTAGCTTCCTCTGCTTTTAATCAACTGGAGGCTTGCCAAATAAAATGGAGACCCTGAAGAGATATTGTAGGAAGCAGATGAAACCTCTCTTTTCACGAGTTTAGCCAAGCCACAAATGGCACCCTATTCCCTATATAGTGCACTACTATTGACCAGAGCTCTATGTCAAAAGTTGTGCACTATATGGGGAAGAGGGTGCCATTTGGGACACAACCATAGTCTTCAGTGTATATGTTGCTCTCCAGTTTAGTGGTTGGCTCACTGTCTCTAGGACATAAAGACACCATAATAAAGACACAGCTTATTACAGTACTTCAAATGAAGAAAGCCCACTGATATCCTACTGTACCCATAAAAACATAACCATTTTAAAGGTTGAGTATTAGGAATATGATGTGCCAAACAAATAGTGACCAAGAGAGAATGATTCAGCCTGAAATGTACTGCACAGGACATCTTTAACTGGGGTGCCTAATGTTTCTGTCGGTTTCACTGTCCTGTTTCACTGTCCAGGGTTCACTGTCCTGTTTCACTGTCCAGGGTTCACTGTCCCTTTTCACTGTCCTGTTTCACTGTCCCTTTTCACTGTCCTTTTTCACTGTCCAGGGTTCACTGTCCTGTTTCACTGTCTCTGTGTTGTTGTGTGTTTCAGCTTGGTGTTTCTGTCTCACACCCCTCTCCAACACATTCCTACTACTGACTAGGTTCACTTTGATATGCAGTTGACATGGCTTAATATTGAAGCCCATGAGCCTGAATCTAGATACTAACAGTCAACATCTTGCCCAAAAAATCTTATTAAGACGCTCAAACTTATCTTATCCAATAGCCCAGTTACCCTACCCAATAACCCAGTTACCCTACCCAATAACCCAGTTACCCTACCCAATAACCCAGTTACCCTATCCAATAACCCAGTTACCCTATCCAATAACCCAGTTACCCTACCCAATAACCCAGTTACCCTACCCAATAACCCAGTTACCCTATCCAATAACCCAGTTACCCTATCCAATAACCCAGTTAGCCTACCCAATAACCCAGTTACCCTACCCAATAACCCAGTTACCCTACCCAATAACCCAGTTACCCTATTCAATAATCCAGTTACCCTATTCAATAATCCAGTTACCCTATTCAATAATCCAGTTACCCTATTCAATAATCCAGTTACCCTATTCAATAATCCAGTTACCCTATTCAATAATCCAGTTACCCTATTCAATAATCCAGTTAACCTATTCAATAATCCAGTTACCCTATTCAATAATCCAGTTACCCTATTCAATAATCCAGTTACCCTATTCAATAATCCAGTTACCCTATTCAATAATCCAGTTACCCTAACCCAATACAGATTCCATTTGTTTGTAAGTTTATTTATTTTACAGATTTAATTTTTACAGCGACAGTGCTCATTTAAAAAACGTTAAGAATGAGTATAATAACAGAATCAGTCAGTTTAAACTAGAGAATCAGTCAGTTTAAACTAGAGAATCAGACAGTTTAAACTAGAGAATCAGTCAGTTTAAACTAGAGAATCAGTCAGTTTAAACTAGAGAATCAGTCAGTTTAAACTAGGGAATCAGTCAGTTTAAACTAGAGAATCAGTCAGTTTAAACTAGAGATATCCAGGTTTTTTTGCATTAGATGCGTCTCAATCCATGTAACACTTCCGCATCTGCGGTGAAAGGTGACAGAGCTAGAGCAGTGTTTGTCAGACCATGAGACATCCCGAAAACTGGTCTTCTCACAACATCGTCTGTAGCATCCGAATGGTTTGGCCTACAAACACTACGACCCCCACAATTGTCTTGGGACTCGTCTGAAGTCAATACAGCCGATCTGCCAACTTCTGTCTCTAACGTCCCAACAGTTTGGGCTAAACACTAATATGACCCCTCTGTGGAACAAGTACATGTTGGTTGTGTTGCTTTAGGATGCCCACAGGCCTCACAAGACTCGTCTGAAGGTCCCCCGCTACCAGTTGAAAAAATACATGGAAGTATACAGTATATGGAGACTGTTGAGTGCCAAAAATATGGGGTTGAATACATATAAAAAATAAAAAGAAAGAGTTTCCTGATAATTCTTATCTCTCCGACACTTTATTTTTGTTACATTTTGTGAATATGTTATTCAATGCGTTTGTATGGACTAATAGCAGTAAGGCCAAATACATTTTTTTATCAAATATTTTGTTGTATATATTTTTCTGATACTTCAAGGGGTCTTAAAATTCAAAATCAAATAGCTAAATTATCCTTGGTATGACCTTCTTAAAACAATTTATTGAAAGCAATTCCAATAACAATATTGTTGTTTCCTATGTTGAGTGAGGCTCTTTTCTTCAAGAATGAACCCACAAGAATTCTGTCACTCAGCGTGGCTCTGTATTGTGATGCCCGTCCACCCCCACACCTTCTCACAACCATCACACAACACAACACACAACACATCTCAACAACCAGACAACACTTCACAACGGCTGCTTTAAATAACAGGGGATTCCACCCATTGGGTCAAAAGGATTTCCTTAGTTACGCCAAACAATGTGTTAACCACCATTGAGATTGATGGCTTTTCTTTGGGAGGTTGGTTGTTGGTTGGTTGGGGTTTTGACATTTCTGTGTGGGAGACCTTGATATTATTCTAGTTCTGTTGACTGGTTGAAGATGTACTATCACTAGAAGATTATCATTGTGCAGGAGAAATGACATGTCTTCCTGTGTATGTATGCATTCCATTTTGTCTACTGGAAATCATTGTCATTTTCTGTAAAGAAAAAAATCAAAATGTGAAATGCATTACTAATAAACAAGCGTTTTTCTCTTGTACCGTGAATGTATCAATCTCAGTGTTATTTGTCTCGTCTGGAACAAAATTTCACACGGTAGGATTATAGTTTCCATTGTCTTATGTCTGTTGTTAAACCTGTCGTGAGTATGATCTATTGAATGCTTCTTTTGGGTGCAGTCCTACTAGTCATAATCAAAGACTAAGAAAATGCCAATGGCCTCAAATCATTTAGAATGTTTTCATTGGAATGCTTTATAAATCATTTAGAATGTTTTCATTGGAATGCTTTATAAATCATTTAGAATGTTTTCATTGGAATGCTTTATAAATCATTTAGAATGTTTTCCTTGGAATGCTTTATAAATCATTTAGAATGTTTTCCTTGGAATGCTTTATAAATCATTTAGAATGTTTTCATTGGAATGCTTTATAATCTCTCGTGAACACAAAGGGTTTATGTGTTAAGCTTATGGAAGGAGGCCATTCAGAGGTTTCTCACCTGTCTAAAACTCTGTTTTTGGCACCCTACCAGAGCCTTGGAATCCACAGTAACAGGAGGAAGACAGGCGCTAAAATCACATTCCTATAACACAACACAACATACTAACGTCACATTCCTATAACACAACACAACATACTAACATCACATTCCTATAACACAACACAACATACTAACATCACATTCCTATAACACAACACAACATACTAACGTCACATTCCTATAACACAACACAACATACTAACATCACATTCCTATAACACAACACAACATACTAACATCACATTCCTATAACACAACACAACATACTAACATCACATTCCTATAACACAACACAACATACTAACATCACATTCCTATAACACAACACAACATACTAACATCACATTCCTATAACACAACACAACATACTAACATCACATTCCTATAACACAACACAACATACTAACATCACATTCCTATAACACAACACAACATACTAACATCACATTCCTATAACACAACACAACACACTAACATCACATTCCTATAACACAACACAACATACTAACATCACATTCCTATAACACCACTTACTAAAGATGTTAGGAAGAGGTAGACATGCCAGTTTAACTTATAGGTTAGGCTAAGACACACACACACACACACACACACACACACACACACACACACACACACACACACACACACACACACACACACACACACACACACACACACACACACACACACACACACAC
>CM042402.1:5023018-5038018 GCA_023634145.1 Thymallus thymallus | reverse complement strand
TGTGAGATTAGCCTACGTCATGACTCTCCACATATAGTGACCTATGAAAATGCTGCATTTAAAACACTAAAAGCGCCACTAAGAACTCCTCCATTTTGTTTATACCGAGTCTTTTGGATGTATGGAGCTCATTCCTCATTGTTTTCAATGTCACCAGCTTACTTAACTCTTTGTCATGGTGGATTCCTGCTTTAACTGTTCCAGCTCTGAGTAACGCGGGAAAGAAGAGCCCCATAGGAGGTCCAACCACCTCAAAATCCTCTCAGCTAGAGAAATTGTCATGCTAATTTGGTGTGAATAAACAAAGAGTATATCCCTCCTTTAAAAGAGGACTGGGCTGGAAAGTGTTTAGGTAATTACTCTCCATCCCTCTCCCATCCCTCTCTCTGTCTCTCTCTCCATATCTCTCTCCATCTCTCTCTCCATCCCTCTCTCTATCTCTCTCTCATCCCTCTCTCTGTATCTCTCTCCATATCTCTCTCCATCCCTCTCTCTATCTCTCTCTCATCCCTCTCTCTCCATCCCTCTCCCATCCCTCTCTCTGTCTCTCTCTCCATATCTCTCTCCATCTCTCTCTCCATCCCTCTCTCTATCTCTCTCTCATCCCTCTCTCTCCATCCCTCTCTCCATCCCTCTCTCTATCTCTCTCTCCATCCCTCTCTCTATCCCTCTCTCTCCATCCCTCTCTCTATCCTATCTCTACATACTCTCTCCATCTCTCTCTCCATCTCTCTCTCCATCTCTCTCTCCATCCCTCTCTTCACATCATTCACAGCTGTTGGAATGTAGAGGTAATACATTGACAAGGGATATGTTCCAATGTCTTCCTCTCTTATTCATTCACTAGGGACATGTTCAGTTCCGAAGTCCACACTAGAGCATACCACTTAGAATGTATTTGCCCAATACATTCAAAATCATACTCGGCTACGAGGGATCCCAGAGGAGAACTGCTGTCCTCAGGCAGTCCTAGGTGTAAAGAGTGCAAACAGCCTCTAGAAACGGCTAACAAAACCAGACTGTATTTTTTTGACACATACAGTAAACACACCAGTGATAATAAAACCCAGAGAAGATGAAATCACTGTGATGTTCACCATTAAACTAATATCATGCTTCATCACTCACACTGCAATCTCTCTATGACTCTCTGTCCGACTAAAACCCAGTGGTGTAAATACTTAAGTAAAAATACCTTCAAGTACTACTTAAGACGTTTTTTTTACTTTTTATTCCATACTTTTTCTCTGACGCCAAAATACTTGTTACATTTTGAATGCAAGGCAGGACAGGAAAATTGTCAATTTCACGCACTTATCAAGAGACCATCCCTGGTCATCCCTACTGCCTCTGATCTGGCAGACTCACTAAACACACATGCTTTGTTTGTAAATGATGTCGGAGTGTTGAAGTGTTCCACTGACTATCCATAAATTAAAAAACATGAAATTGCGCCGTCTGGTTTGCTTAATATGTGAAATGATTTATACTTTTACTTTTGATACTTAACTCTATATTTTAGTAATTACATTTACTTGTGATACTTAAGCATATTTAAAACCAAATATATTTTTTAAACAAAATATATATTTTTTTTACTGGGTGACACTTTTACTTGAGTCATTTTCTATGAAGTTATGTCAAGTGGGTACTTTTTCCACCACTGCTAAAACCTATAACCCAGTTAGCCTACAGAGTCAATCAGCAGTCATTGAAAAAAGGCACAAGTTTAAGTTTGCCAGTCTGACCACAAGTTAGAGACCACAATGTAGGATGTCTGCCCAGAGTGGGTGAAACACGCTTTGGTGATGCTATTTCACTTCCTTACGTTATAAAATACATTTTACTAAGGCAAATATGATTCTTCATGTTCTGACTCGTTCAGTAAGATCATTAACAGTATATCCCTCCCCCAAAATATATTTTGTAACCTAACACATTCGATAATAAGCACAGAGCTCTGTTGACATAGCGGTGCAGGTTTCTCGTAACAACCTTTGAGGATTTTACATTTTGTGGTCGTTGTCTTCAGAGTTGTTTCCGTGGGCTGCAAAAAGCAAAATCATCATGACACAAACTGTTTTCAATGGTGCTCAGGTGACATTTCACAGAGATACGCTTGTTTTTGTGAGAAGTCTTTGAAAAAGAACAGGAATTTTGCATTAATATGAAAAGCGTATACTAAAATATGAAAATACTACATCATGTCTCAAAACCGATATCCATTCTACCTTCACATTGTTTTATGTCCTGTGGATTCGAGAAGAAACATGGCGAGTTCAACGGGAAAGTGAGCCTGTCAGGTACAGTACAGTAGCCAAGAGCCTTAATTCTATTTTAACCCATTAGCCAAAATATGTTTTGACACATTAAATGCATTTGAAAGTAATCGGATTACATTACTGAGTTTGGGTAATCCAAAAGTTACGTTACTGATTACAATTTTGGACAGGTAACTAGTAACTGTAATGGATTACATGTCTATCACACAGCTAATGGAGCAGAGCATTAGTGTCTCTTCGTCTAATGTGTGTGTGTGTGTGACTCCAGCATTAGTGTCTCTTCTCCTTTAGGTTCTGATGAGTTATATCACGTAGAAAAAAGAAATAGCTTGTGCCCTTTCGGTCCCCTGAACACTTTCATAGTTAGACTTCCCCTTGCTTGTCAGACTCATTTGGAGAGGTCCGTCAAAGTTCGTTAGCGGAAGAAAAGAAAGACAATCTCTGTTAACGGGGTTATAACCGGCTCTCTGAGAGATTAGATTCATCTTCTGTGATAAGAGCAAGACCCTTCACTCCCCCCCTCCACTGTCTCCGAACTGTCTGACCTACAAGTAAAACATTAGGCCTTTCAGTCCATGTTTTGGTTTTCGCTCCACAGTTAAGCTACAATACCTTCCTCTGTAGACATAGGGCTGATTTCCCAGACAGTCCTGGACTAAAAAAAGCATGAGAATCTCCACTGAATGTGCTTCATAGTCCAGGTCGCTATGGACTAGGATTAATCTGAGTCTGGGAAACCAGCCCGATAGAGGCCTATAGAGGCATGACGTAATCAGAGATCGAAAGGCTACTCTTTACAGTTCTACCAATCAGGAATCAGAGATGGAAAAGCTACTCTTTACAGTTCTACCAATCAGGAATCAGAGATGGAAAAACTACTCTTTACAGTTCTACCAATCAGGAATCAGAGATGGAAAGGCTACTCTTTAAAGTTCTATCTTAACAAAGGTTAAAGAGGAAAAGCTCTTTTCTCTTTCTTATAATGACAAAGGGTTGAATCAGGAAGTGATGAGACAGAGGTCAAAGGGACTGGCTGGTCTTCTTACCAAATGTCAACCAATTCCCTACATAGGCCCTATAGCCCTGATCAAAAGTAGTGCACTATAGTGTGTGTGTGTGTGTCTGTGTGTGTCTGTGTGTGTCTGTGTGTGTGTGTGTGTGTGTGTGTGTCTGTGTGTGTGTGTGTGTGTGTGTGTCTGTGTGTGTGTGTGTCTGTGTGTGTGTGTGTCTGTGTGTGTGTGTGTCTGTGTGTGTCTGTGTGTGTCTGTGTGTGTGTCTGTGTGTGTCTGTGTGTGTGTCTGTGTGTGTCTGTGTGTGTGTCTGTGTGTGTCTGTGTGTGTGTGTGTGTGTGTCTGTGTGTGTGTGTGTGTGTGTGTGTCTGTGTGTGTGTGTGTCTGTGTGTGTGTGTCTGTGTGTGTGTGTGTGTGTCTGTGTGTGTGTGTCTATGTGTGTATGTGCATTTGCTTTCAAGCAAGGTGTTAAGGACAAACTGTGTATGTGTGTGTGTATGATAATTGTCTTCCCTAAGGTGCCACCAACCTCCTGTGTATTATTGCCCTCACTGCATATTGACAGATGTCAAATAAAGTTAAACCAATAAACTTTTAAAGAAAACCAATAGTATTATTTTTACATTGGTTTATTGAAAGTAAGGATGGTTAGTTACTGTTGGTAAGATATTGTATTTAAGGCATATACCACCAGTGCCAAGATGAGGTTCTCTGTCTGTCTCATGGTAGAGTGTGTCTCTGCCCAGAGTGGGTGAAAACGTGCTTTGATGATGACATTTCAATTCCTATGTTATAAAATGCATTTGACCAATATTACAAATATGATTGTTCATGTTATGAATCGTTCAGTGGGGTCTTCGTCTAACATACACTACATGACCAAAGGTATGTGGACACCTGCTTGTCTCATTCCAAAATCATTAATATGGAGTTGGTCCCCCCTTTGCTGCTATAACAGCCTCCACTCTTCTGGGAAAGCTTTCCACTAGATGTTGAAACATTGCCGCGGGGACTTCCATTCAGCCACAAGAGCGTTATTGAGGTCGGGCACTGATGGCTCGCAGTAGGCGTTCCAATTGATCCCAAAGGTGTTCGATGGGGTTGAAGTCAGGGCTCTTTGCAGGCACGTGAAGTTCTTCAAAACCAATCTCGACAAACCATTTCTGTATGGACCTCGCTTTGTGCACGGGGGCATTGTCATGCCCCTGTGTCATTACAGATGCACAATTGAGAGCATCCTGTCGGGCTGTATCACCGCCTGGTACGGCAACTGCACCGTCCACAACTGTTGGGCTCTCCAGAGGGTGGTGAGGTCTGCCCAACGCAGGGTAATTTTGAGGATTTTACATGTCATGAAAAGTGTATACTAAAATATGAAAACCCGGATTCGAGAAGAATGATGACGAGTTCAACGGTGAGCCTGTCAGTTAGCCTTTATTCACAGCATCCAGCCTAGCTGACACTATTTCCCAGATTTATTACCACTTTTCCTCTCTGGCCTCCATTGATTTAGTCCTCCTGATTCTGGCCACCCTACAAGGGTAAAAACTCCAATAACATGAGGTTTGGACCTTTGGATTTCTTAGACGAGTATCTATACAATTAACATATTATTTTACCCATTGATCAAAAGATGGGTTTTGATTGGACACACACAAACACACACACACGCACACAAGCAACCATGCACACACGCACCCATGCATGCATGCCCGTGCACAAGCAAATACACAGAGGTGGGCCATTCCATCACAAGCTGCCTATACTATTGACATCATACTGCCCATATTAAAGACATCTCTTAGTCAGCCCATACCTTGAATCAGCTCACACCATAGGTGCTGATATAACAAAACCAGGCAATATGCCTGCCATAACACTGCCATAAAAACCCGCTCCTTGCCTTTCAAACTACATTTGCTGTTAAAGAGTTTGAATTGCATAGCGATTACATTCAGGCCCTTCATTGGGCATGCATTGGATATAAACCCTTTATGGTAGTGAGCTATGACCTGGGTTCAATGCCATTAAGTACATTCATATGAACAGTCAAAGTACATTCATACATTCAAAGTACATTCATTTGAATGCATATTCTGAGAAATGCCTCCCTTCGGATAATGGGGTTTTATCTAGTCTTACTATAATCCCATAGACAATGTCTTTGACTGTGAATGAGTTCATTGAACCCTGAAGAGAGACATTCCAAGTGTTTCTCCCTTTAGAGAACGAGCTTTAAACACCCTGTGTTTTAAAGTGAAACTGACAGTGTTTTAGCAACATTAAATCTTATTCAAATCTGTTCATATTAACCCTCAGGAAGAATATTTCTGACAAGCGACCACATAGATATAGATAGCGACCGTTCGTTTGGACAATAAATATACACTAAATACAAACAAATTAAAACGTATCAGTCTTGTCCAGGCCCGGACTCTACTCAAATGAAATTGAAATTTCACCTAACAGCCAATCAAATTGAAGCTACCTTTTTTTTTTATATCATTCCATTTAGTTTGATCATTCTAAACTCACCCAATGTCATCTGCTGCATTACATCATGATTTCACAAATTATTTGTTTATCCAACCGTTTGGTTATTGTATGGGGATCGATTTAGACAAAATGCTGGTTGTACAATTTAGCTAGCTAGCCAAAATGAAATTTCCCACATTGTTTATTCGCAAGCTAATTAAGATAGCAACAAACTAACCAAGCTAGCAAGGAGCTATCCAAGCTAGCAACTAGCTAACTAAGCTAGCAACGAGCTAACCAAGCTACCAACGAACTAACCAAGCTAGTAACAAACTAAGCTAGCTAGTGTAGTTCATGTTGAACAATTCCAGTTGAAACTGGTCGGAGAGAGGTTTGGGTTCACTTAACTGCCAAACCATGTATATAAACCTTTACTAGCCCTGAAGCCAATATTTAATTTGACAGCTCCCATTTGGAAAATGTCTCTTCTGTCCACCTTGATCACGGTTCCCGCAGGGTTAGTGCTATCCGGGATCCTTGGGACTTGTTAGAGTAGCTAGCTTGTCTAACTATCTTAACTCGCATGTCTGTTGGCAAGGTTGGTAGACGTTAGAAAAGCAAACAGTAGCTAAATGTACTGAATACTTTGTGTCCCCTCAGATTTTTGGGGTGCATGACGACTCCGCCTACCCTAACCCTTAGCCATAACCCTTACCTGGCCCTAACCTTAACCCTTACCTTAACCTTTTCCATTTCAACTTCAATGGGGTGACATCAGAGTTAGGACGTCGCAAGGATTCCATTTAGAATTTTCTGTTCACGCAGCACTGACAGCTGTGTTGTTGACATGGCAACTGGGTCCAAAACTTCTAATGGATCATGTGAAAAAAGCATTTATTTTGATCAACAAGCAACTTAGTTGCGTGAAAGATGATTTGTAATTAAACACACAAAAACTAGACTTGTTTGACCTGTTTTTGACTTTCATATGAGAAGAGGCTGTCGTTTTTAGTATTTTCTTTGTACTTATGGAAACGGTATTCAATGCAACATTTAGGATTTGAGATAAACTATTTTATATGAAGCGACGGTACAGAATGTCACCTTTTCTTTGAAGGTATTTTCATACATATCTGTTTTACCGAAGGTGTCATAAGTATTTGGACAAATTCACTTAAAGTTTATAAAATGTATTCCTAGAATCAAGCGTGTGACTCTACAAACTTGTTAGAAGCATTTGCCATTTGGGGCAGCAGGTAGCCTAGCAGTTAGAGTGTTGGGCCAATAACCGAAAAGTCGCTGGTTCAAGTACCCGAGCCGAAACCTGTCGATGTGTCCTTGAGCAAGGCACTTAACCCTAATTTGCTCCAGGGCTGACCCTGTAGGTAGGCCGTCATTGTAAATAAGAATTTGTTCTTAACTGACTTGCCTAGTGTTGTTGTGCCCAATAGAAATGAATGGTAAATAATGTATTGTGTCATTTTGGAGTCACATTTATTGTAAATGAGGGGAAAGGAGAGGATGAAGAGGAGAGGAAAAGAGAAGAGAGGAGAGAAAGCCTTACAAAAACACCAGTGGATGTTTGAAGAATGCATTCCTTAGTGCAGACACCAGTGGAGATAGGAACACTACAGGAAGATGACCCCATGGGGAAACACTACAGGAAGGACTCCTCCCTGGTCCCTCCCTGTGTGTGTGTGTGTGTGTGTGTGTGTGTGTGTGTGTGTGTGTGTGTGTGTGTGTGTGTGTGTGTGTGTGTGTGTGTGTGTGTGTGTGTTTGTGTGTGTGTGTGTGTGTGTGTGTGTGTGTGTGTGTGTGTGTGTGTGTGTGTGTGTGTGTGTGTGTGTGTAGCCAGTATACACTTACTCAAAATAGTCAGAACGAATCTAAGATAACTCAAGAAATCTGTCAATAATCTTGACGTTTTTGCAGAGGAGATCTTAGTCGCACAATTTTACATCTAACTAAGATGTTTGGGTGCAGTATTAAGATGTTTGGGGGCAGTATTAAGATGTTTGGGTGCAGTATTAAGATGTTTGGTGCAATGCTAAGATGTTTGGGTGCAGTATTAAGATGTTTGGGTGCAGTATTAAGATGTTTTGGTGCAGTATTAAGATGTTTTGGTGCAATGTTAAGATGTTTTGGTGCAGTATTAAGATGTTTTGGTGCAGTATTAAGATGTTTTGGTGCAGTATTAAGAGGTTTTGGTGCAGTATTAAGATGTTTGGGTGCAGTATTAAGATGTTTTGGTGCAGTATTAAGAGGTTTTGGTGCAGTATTAAGATGTTTGGGTGCAGTATTAAGATGTTTTGGTGCAGTATTAAGATGTTTTGGTGCAGTATTAAGATGTTTTGGTGCAGTATTAAGATGTTTGGGTGCAGTATTAAGATGTTTTGGTGCAGTATTAAGATGTTTTGGTGCAGTATTAAGATGTTTGGGTGCTGTATTAAGATGTTTGGGTGCAGTATTAAGATGTTTGGGTGCAGTATTAAGATGTTTTGGTGCAGTATTAAGATGTTTGGGTGCAGTATTAAGATGTTTGGGTGCAGTATTAAGATGTTTTGGTGCAGTATTAAGATGTTTGGGTGCTGTATTAAGATGTTTGGGTGCAGTATTAAGATGTTTGGGTGCAGTATTAAGATGTTTGGGTGCAGTGCTAAGATGTTTTGGTGCAGTATTAAGATGTTTTGGTGCAGTATTAAGATGTTTGGGTGCAGTATTAAGATGTTTGGGTGCAGTATTAAGATGTTTGGGTGCAGTATTTCTCAATGAAAAAATGTAATCTCTCATTGAATGACAACAAAGACTTTATTGGATAATCTCTGCTGTTGTTGTGATGATCGAACAGCGAAGTACAAAACAAACAAAAACTAAAACGTCAAAGAATGCCGTCAAACTCTTCCGAACTGTTTCCGCTGGGAAGCATGTGGAAGCCTTTAGGCTCCCTGGTCACGACAGACACATCGCTTCGGTCTGGATGGATGACGTCTTCGCCTCCATTGTCTTCTAATTCAGGAGGGCATGGGCTTTGACCCCAACTGTGATGCTGTTCAAGAGGGCTGGGCTCTGACCCCAACTGTGATGCTGCCTCCAGCCACAAAGTCCTCCTCCGACCTCTCTGCGTGATGGACAAGCCATTAGCTCATTCACACACTGGCAGACGGGTGCGCGCTCTCACACACACACACACACACACACACACACACACACACACACACACACACACACACACACACACACACACACACACACACAAACACAGACGCACACACACACACACACACAAACACACGCACGCTCGCACTCGCACACACACGCACACATGCACACACACAAACACAGACACACACACACACAAACACACGCACGCTCGCACGTAGACACACACACACACACACACACACACACACACACACACACACACACACAAACTGCTTATGCATGACTGTGCCTTAGTCATGGCATCTCATCTCCCCACAGAGCAGTGTGTGTGTATGTGTTCATGTGTTTGGGGTGTGCTTGGTTAGAGAGGCACCATGGAAGACAAAAGAGCTCCATTTTCAGCAGAGGAGTTATATTCATAATATACAATAGCTAACTTAGTCAGATAACATACCTTTGGAGAAAACAAGTTATATTACTTTTTTTTTTGTTTTTGTTTTTTTACAATCGCTAGGACCCATTTCTCAATAGGTCACTTTTTCAAAACTCTTCCCACAGCTCTCCTAACCAACTTTCATCTTGGCACAGCAGTTAATTTTACATCCAAAATGCACTAAAACTTCTAAAACACTTCATACATGTCTTAAATCAACTCATTCTTCCATAACACTAGCAAAGGTTGTCACCCAACAAGCACACTTTGTCACTCATAAAACAATGACCTAAAAAACACTAACAACAGGTAGCATTACACTATGTTTTATTTTGTAACATTTCTTTACAAAACAAGAATGACATCTCTCTACTGTTTAGAATTCACTGCAGTATTATGTTACAGGAATGAATCAGACATGATACAATATGCTTCAATATGTTTTATGTCATTTTTTGGCATTGAGTGATTCCAAAATACAAGAATTTGTATATACACCATCTACCGATACAGATACAGTAGCAATGCTAGTCAACCCTGTCTTCTGCATTTGGCCACAGGTTCTCACCCACATCACATCTTATGTCAACTTGGGCAATACATCTAGGAAAGAATCTTTTGGCATGCCTGGTCCACCCCTGGCAATCTTCTGCAGATATGTCCAGGCATCCAGCATTCATTGCGCCCAGGAGGGCCATCTGATCATGTGGATGGTGGTCATAAACCTTCCACCTCCATGAGGAAAATAATTCCTCTATGGGGTTGAGGAATGGAGAGTAAGGTGGGAGGAAAAGTGACACCATCCTGGGATGGGCTGCAAACCACTGTGACTGTCCCATACAATTACAAAAGTTGGCCGATTTCGCCTCACTGCAACCCTTTCCTCACCTGGCACAACCCTTCCATAGAGGTCATCCAGGAATAAAATGAGACGCTCTGTGTTGTATGGCCCAATTAGCGGTTTGTGTAACAGCAATCCATCAGAGGATATTGCTGCACACATTGTGATGTTGGCACCTCTCTGGCCCGGGACATCCACTATGGCTCTTTTCCCAAGTACATTCCTTCCTCGCCACCGTGTTTTGGCCAAGTTGAAACCAGCCTTATCCACAAAGATGAATATGTGGGGTGTTTGCCTGGCTTCAATCTCCATGACTCTCTAAAACAAATCCACAAGGCAACATAAGAGTTAGGCTATTACGGTAGTTTACAGTATACCTAAAAACATGCCATTGTGTGCCTCCGCCCTGTTTGGTTTTGTTCAAAACCAGTTCTGTATTTTATAGTCATCTTACCTGGACATATTGGTTCCTGAGTTGCTTGACTCGTTCAGAGTTCCTCTCAAAGGGGACAGTGTACCACTGCTTCAGGCTGACTTGATGTTGTTTCAGGACTCTAGAAATAATTGTTATGCTTACATTGTGAATATTTCCAAATGTAATGTTGTCTGCCAACACTCTGTCCCGAATCTCTGTGAGTTTTATGCCATTGTTTCTGATGACCATATCAATCATTGCAGTTTCCTGCACAGCAGTGAAAATCCTACCTCTCCCGCCTGTGGGAGGTAACCGTTGGTAACCGTTGGGTCCTAAGAAGAAATCCTAAAACAATTACACACAAGTGGGTTTGGAGGTTTTGCTCAATTGACTTCTGTAATGTGCAGTTCAGTCAGATGCCCTTGCAGAATGCACATCTTACCTGTTGTTTTGCCAGAAATTTCAATAGATGCCACTGTTGACCGTTGCAGACTTGGCTGCACTCTCAGACCAGTCATGATTTATTACATGATCAATAATAGTAGCTCTAATCTCATCTGAGACTAGAGCTCTTGATCTTCCTCTCAGTCTTCTTCCACCGTGCATACGTACTCCTCTCCCTCTCCCAGCCACTCTTCTTCCTCTGTCAGCCACGGCCTACACCGGCCAAACTCTGACAATTGTGCGCCGCCCTATGGGACTCCGAAATATAGATGGTAATGAAATTGAAAGACTAACACATGTGTAGGTGTTCAGCTACAATGGGAATCAGCTGGTCTAATTGTTTTTCTAGTATCTAATTTTTTTAGATTTTGAATATATTTCAATATGGTATTACTGTAGAAATATAGCAAATTGCTGTCTTATTCAATTTTGTGTTATGTTAGGTTTTGGTGGTGGTTGTGTCTTTGTGAGAAAATAAAGATGTAGTCATTGAATGCATTTTGTGCCAAAGCAATGAAAAATTATCCACATTTTAGCCCACATACAGTAGACTGCTGTTGTGCTCACTGTGTGAAGAGTTTTGGATCCTAGCGAAGAGAAATGGATCCTAGCGATTGTAAAAAACTGTAACTGGTGAGCTAGCTAGCGTTAGCAACGTTTTCACAGGTGGCCAATGAGAATGAGAGCTAGCTAACCAGCTAGTAAACAACAGAACCAAAGTATAATTCCGTATTCGAAAAATACTCCATCGACAGGCTCCGCACTTCGGGAATCACAGCTGCAAGTACTCCTGTTGCACTGTTCAATTATTTTGATATATTTTTTTGAAGTGGTTGTTGAACAATCAGTGTTTGCCATTGACCTCATTGGCTTCCATGCGTTAGAAATATGAGCTTGACTGAGGCTGGTCGGGCTCGAGCTTGGTTAGCGACCGTTGCTATCCAACGGAGCGCTACGATTTGCTGACCAAAAGTCTGGGGCGGGACTTAGCGAAGGGTCAATTCAAATCATGAGCCTTGTTTAGAAGAGTTGAATTTATTTTACTGGGATTTAATGTGTTACCTATTTACCTAATGGAAATAACTACATCGGTTCACCTTCCACACCTCCTTATTATATCTCTTATTCTCCTCTCCTCCACACACTCCCCTTTCCCCAGTTCTATATTTAATTCTCCTCTCCTCCACACACTCCCCTATAAACACCGAGGTTAACACAGGCTTAGGAGATCTTATATGTTTTGTTCTATGAGATAAAAGCAGTCAGTTAACATGACCTTAATGAATTATGAAGCTATGTGCTTTTTAGATTTAAGAAACGATGCTCTAGGTAGATGGGATGAGAGAGTGGGGTGAGGGGGCTTAATGCAATTCAAATGGAGACTGTGGGGGGGGTGTTAATGGTGGGTCGTGACGTGTCAGAGTAAATGTATAATTATTTCATTCATTGTTGGAATTGATGTAGC
Source organism: Thymallus thymallus (assembly GCA_023634145.1). NCBI lineage: Eukaryota > Metazoa > Chordata > Actinopteri > Salmoniformes > Salmonidae > Thymallus > Thymallus thymallus. Next base: position 5,025,491 of record CM042402.1, on the reverse strand, counting down.
CAAGTGCAACTGTGCTCTCTGCATAGCAGCGGTGTCTCTGCTCAGTTTGGCAGCTGAGTGAGTGGGAGGGAGATGGAGATGCCTATGTGCTTCGTGGTTTACCAGTTTTATTGAAGATCACCCGGCGACCCACAAGCTGCAGCGTCCAGCAGCAGATGACGCGCTGTCAGCCGATGACTTGTCATTCTCACTGGCCAGCACTCACTGCTGTCATTAAATGGACTCAAGCTAGCCACCATTTCTGACCGAGCTCATACAGCGATGAGTTTCTCTCTCTTGGTTTCATACAAACTTTGAGAAATAACAAGGAGCTCCCACAATGTGTTTTGTGCGGCGAAGTGCTTAGTAATGAGTCTCTCAAAACGAATAAATTAAAACGACAGGTCCTGACCAAACATCCCCAGCATGACGTTAAACTCAGGGAGTTATTTCAGAACAGGGCACAATGCTTCAGTGGAAAAGTAAGTCAACATTGTTGTCATTTTAGTGATGATAAGCAGAAATAAGGGAGTACTATCTTATAGTAGTAGATGTGAGATTCTCTTTCAAACAACCCCCTGGCCTTTTAACGTTACACAGCTAATAGCGAACGTTAGCCAAAGCAAGCTAGCTAGCTACCGATCTTAGTGCAATCCTAAGTAACAGCACAGATTAATATGAGACATGATCAGGCCTAGAGTACATTTTACTGTAGAAATTATTGTTGAAAACAAGTCTAGGTTGGAACTGTTGCTGTTAAAATAAAATGAATATTTTTTCTTCTGGAATAAATTGATTGAAGCAAGATGGGTTGTTCATCCACAGCAGGAAGCAGTCTCCTGCCTGACTGAGAAAGCAGTAGGTGTTCTGATCCAGTTTGGCACCACATACCTCTATGCGAGTCAGGGTTGTCAATTCTGGTGTACTTAAAAAAACAAGTACAGAAACAGACTCAATGCTGAGCATGACCTCAGGGTTGCACTGTCAAAAACTGAGCCCAGAATAGACCTGCTTGTTAAAAACCTCATCCAGCTACATACCTCTCATTAGGACTGTGTGTGTGTGTGTGTGTGTGTGTGTGTGTGTGTGTGTGTGTGTGTGTGTGTGTGTGTGTGTGTGTGTGTGTGTTTTCTGGTCTACATCTGTGTGATGTGATCAATCAGTTTATTCCAGTTCAAAATAAAATGTATTTAATGTATTTTAAAAACAACAGTTCTAACCTATACCTTTTTTTCAACAATACTTTCTACAGTAAGATGTACAGTAGGCCTGATACATTTTTATCTGTACTGTTACTTAGGGTTGCACTATCAAAAGCTGAGCCTGAGTGTGTGTTCTGTTATACATCTGTGTGATGTGATCAATCAGTTTATTCCAGTTCAGAATGAAAATAATTTATTGTATTTTAACAGCTACAGTTCTAACCTAGACAGATATATGAGTGTTTTTAATGGGGGAAAATAAACATGAATTGCTATTTATATGGGTATTTCATTTAATTGTTATTGGTTTTTGTCTATATTGCATTTGTTTTAGGCATAAGGGCAATTCAATGTACCAATATTTATGTATAGTTGGATGTTTTTATAAGCTTGGGTCCCAGGAAGGAAAACACAGAATTGAAATAGGCTGAAATAGTTTAAGAACCCCTGCTCTAAATAACCTCCACATTTTTTAACCCCAGACTGCTGAGCTAGAATGGTTGTAGACAATGATTAGGTTCAGGACAACAGTCAGTCAGGATGACTTCCATCGAGACCAGACCTGGGGCTACAGCATGAAGGAGCTGGTCGAGTAAGATAATAATACTACCTCACACAGCAAAACACGAGTGCATTCACGCACTCACACACACACACTACACACACACAAACAAACTCGCCCTCTCACACAGTTTTCAATTGTCAGAGGAGGATAATGATCATTTTCTCATGTCTCTAATAGGTCACCAGCAGCAATTCCAAGTTTCCACAGAGCCTGATTAGACCATTACGTACACCACTGCTTTTTTCACACACGCACGCATACACACACACATACACATGCCTGCACACTGTTCATTCCCATGCCAATAAAGCCCTTCAATTGAATTGAATTGAGAGAGAGAGAGAGAGAGAGAGAGAGAGAGAGAGAGAAAGATTGATTAAAGGAGACACATGAAGTTCAAATGTTACGTCACCGGTTGAAAGCCATATTATAGGTTTACTTTTAGCCCAAAATAATCAACAGCATCACATGACATCAGGGTCCTGCATGATGGCTGTGTCAATCTGCCTTACTGACTCAAGTAACAAGTACATGGTCTTACTGTGAGTGTGTGTGTGTGTGTGTGTGTGTGTGTGTGTGTGTGTGTGTGTGTGTGTGTGTGTGTGTGTGGGCCAGAGGATATGGTAAGGGATGACCGGCTGAGACATTATCAGTAACTCTCCTTCTCATTATTCTGGTGACACAGATCCTTAAAGGATGGATCCTTATCTAACACACGGCCTGAGCA